>BRZM01001551.1:58300-84654 GCA_033238685.1 Lates japonicus
TGGACGACCAGATCGGTTGAAGATAATCCTCTTTAATACAACTGAATGTCATTACGATAATATTATTTAGTGGTTAGTAAAACCATAACCGGATGATTTACTTTGCTGATGCCACGATACAATAGTTTAGTTGCCGCGACATCATTGCCGTCAATGTTACAACGTCAGAACAGCCGCCGACCGGTCCTGGGCGATGAATGTTAAATAGCCCGTCACGAGCGATGGTAACGCAGCGCGAAGAGGGCAAAGTTCACCCACGTTGACCTCAGCAGCGGCATCAAAGACTGATGATATTCGGTCCCACGCAGCACCATCTTTGGCTATCGCGAATTCCATTGCTGATAATAGCCAGTATCGCCGGCGAACACAAGGCCACACGTCGAACAATAGCCGCTGATCGATACCGGCTGTTGCCACCGTTACAACACGGCAGAAATTACGAGGACAGAATGAAACACCGGCGAGAACAGAGCTTTGCTGCAGTCGGTCATCACATCGGCGCAACGAATTGCGCGAATTATAAATCATCGTATCATTCATAGTCAGTATGTTTAGACAATATACAGCACCGTTAAAATCACCCCATAATAACCAACCGCGCCGCGAATATCGTACTTAGTCTCTTCTACCACATTGTCATCAATCGACGGCTGCCGACCGTTCATTGCAGAACCCATAATACCCGTCGTGTCAGCCGAAGTTCGAGGAACCGCTTTGCCGAACCAGAAACACACCGTCTCCTGTACCTTCCTTCGTTAGTCTCGCACAGCCCGTCGACACGAGCGGTCAGCACCGCATCAGCACGAGCAGTTGTCGTTAATGGGCAGTAACGATTGTGTCCCCAACGAAACCCGTTCAGACAAAGACGAAATAGACCCACTTAACACACCATTCACCTCGATTATCGCCAAATCACCGGCACAGCCGCATGACGCGACCACTGCGCAGACGGTCCGCCGAGTCGAACATGGAGCTTCAGCGACAAAGATCACCGTCAGCAGCATGGCCTGCGTTCTCCGCAGGTCCGCCGCCGCGGGTTCACCGACCTCGAGGCGTTACACGACGCACGTTTCACGCCAACCGTGAAACACTGATCGCCCATGAGAAGAACCATAAACTTGGTGAGTAATTGAAAGAGGTGGTTTTTAAAACACTTTTCATCAAAGATATTCATATCTCACTGAAATATTTTCGTTGCCGAATTTTCCACCGCTTTAGCATTGTGATTCGCTTGAATGCAAAGAATCAGCAGTCACATCTCTTTGTAACCTTTGTGCCGAAGACTTGCTACCTGCTCATATCAATCGAACTGTTTTCACGAATTAGATCATTAAAATCGTTTTCTTCCCGTGAAGCCCTCCATTTTCTGAGTTTCAATTCCGGGAGCTCAAAATACCTGGGCAACACGTTAAAAAATTGTCTCGTCACTTACGGTCATTTGGCCAACGGACTATCTACTATTTCCCAACAACCGTTCATGCGCAGAGAATGGCAAAATGGCCCCTGGGCCAATCATTCATAACTCCACCCAAGATATCCAGCTCACAATCCGTCGCACCGTGCTGCAGATCATCGACACAGCGGAACTGTCTGCATAGTCTTCTCAGCGTGCCTGGATCCACCGTTAAGTCCACCCCCTCACAACTCAACCACCGAGCACAGAACCACCGTAGCGAGGAGTGATGTTGACAGAAAGACAGCTCCTTTCCACTAGAGATTGGACTGAAGTTTTGCTTATCTTTCATCTCTTCCAATATTTCGATTGTTAGAATTCCAGCAGAATGGAGCCTGATTGTTCTTGAAAGTGATCAAACCAGAAGTTTGCGCAACATCGAAACATCAGTGCTGGATTGATGCCAGCCAATTATTTGCCCAGCTGACAGTTCCACCGCCGATCTGCAGCCTGTAAGACACACACCATCCCAGGCTCTGTTTGTGTTCAGCTTGAGCCTTGGGTTCCCAAACACTACCATATCCACCATGCGCACCAGGACCAGCAAGAGGTTTCCTAAAACTTCCTGTATTTATAAACTGGGTGACATCACAAGGATGTCGCTGGGATGCACCAAGTGAGGAGGGTGGGGAAGTTATTAGTTAGTTGAATTAGGTGCCTGTTGTATTTTTGTAATTAGTGGGACCATCATTATTTTTCAGGAGAGGTGAAGCCCAGAGAGACGGAAGATGGAAGGTGATTTGTGAATTGCCAGAACACAGGAACAGATTGTGATGTGGTTGTCTGTGCTGCTACATGTTGAGTTGAGGGCAGTGATGGCCAACGAGCCCCTCGAAAGCTGAGAGCTTCCAGCCTGCTGGTTCGCAAATTCGATTAAAAGCTCGACCAACAGCACTCACCGGCGACATCTATTACCAATACGTTGCAGCCAAACATTCGCCTTTGTGGTCTAGAACACCAAGTCCTTCACACCTCTTTATGCCGTTTGGTTAACGAAGATAACCACGATGACACGGCCTGTGCGTGATCTGCGTCAGGCAACAGCAGAGTTCAGATTTTCTTAAAACGTTGGTCATCACAAATATCGGGTCAATCACAATAATACCATCAATACTCGTCATTCCTCAATCATTAAAATCGTTAAATCATTACCGTTCCGTTAACCCGACGTTATATCCAGAAATGGCGTCAAAACCAACCGACCCACAGCACCCAGGTCTGTTTGTTCACGGGTCACGTGGTTTCTCGAAAACGATACAAGCCTGAACGCCTCACCTGCCGCCCCATGTCTTCAAACATCCATCATTGCCGCGGGCACGAGTGAGCAGATCGCAGCGTTATTGCTTGCTGGCGATAGTTTCAGACGACAGAGCGGGAGTTGCGCGCACAAGACGTAAAGTCAGGTTACATGACATCTTCCAGAAATCAATCAATATTGTGCGGTATAGCAACTTTGCGGGTCATCTGACGTTTTAACCTGGGTCTCAATGATTGCCTGTCAGGTCATGACCAGTGCCGCACACAACAGAAAGAAACTTCGAGAATACAGCGAGAACAGAATCCGTAGTCAGGAAGAACGCCTGCGGATACCACGTCATCGAAGACAGTATGAAGAGAGATCGGTCGGATCAGAAGATTAAGCAGGTGTTGAATAACAGTTTTCATCAACGTTCAGCATAACGAGCCATTTCGCCATTTGCTTCACCCTTCTCATTATTCACAGCAAAGTCACACGATTTGCATCACGACGATCTTTTATTCTCAGACGATGGAAATCACTCACAACAGCCACCCAGCTGGAGGACCGAGCTCTCCGAGACTCGTTCACCCCGTCTTTCTCTTCTTTCTCCACATCATCGCGTCAGGAATGTTATTGCGCTCGCTCATCAAAGTCGGCGTGCTCACCCGTTGTGTTATCGATGTTGTTGAAATGGTGCCCCTCGGTTACGTCGATCAGTACCTCGACGCCATCAGTTGTTATGAATGTGGTCCGTTCATCATTACGTTTGGTACCACCGCCACAGCTCGGCGACGGGTGCCTTTGACAGATATGGCCATCTGCAGTAATCCTTCCGCGCCATTCTCGTTACATGACTGGTCATACGCGACCGTCGATGTTCGCTCGGGGAGCGGCCTTGTTTTCGTCGTCGAACGATGTAGATCGTTCCTTATCAGATATCGCCCCACCGTTACCCTGCGAGAGCGTTCGACAATGGTCACCCGAGTGCGGTCCACTGTGTCCTGCTCACCCCGCAATGCCCACGCCCGATCGCTCGAGTGATTCCACGTCATCCGCATCGCCTCAGTACCAGACTGCTGGTAGGCCCTTCGCCATTCCCAGCTCATCATTCTCAGCAGCTCAACCCCACCACGGGCCCGTCCAAATTACCAAATTAACCCAGTCGTCGATTGATTTGAGCAAAAATTAGGCGGGCAATGATTGTCAAACATTTACAAGTGAAAACTCATCGTAACCAAAGAACTGTTCAACAGAACATCATAACGATCACTATATCTCAGCTTTGGCGAGATTTAAGACACCGATTGCCTGTTATTTAAATCAATATTTTAACCGAAATCAGATCTTAATGAACAAATTTGAAAGAGAACAGTTTCATCAAATAAATTGTCAAAGATTCAATCAGCAATTCTTTCTTTATTTGTTCATTACAAGATCTGCTCATATCCATTGGCTTGGTCGCCATTTCGTTCCCTCATTCTCCGCCCCGTCTTCAGCATCGATGAAATATCTCATTTAAACATGCTGCGCCGAGCATCATATCCCGTTCAATAAAGATGGGCACCATTAGCCCTCGCATGTAACGAAATCAACAGAGATCGTCATGAGTTCCATTACTACGGACAGACCCATCAATTCCCTTTATTGTTATAGATCCCACAGATCATATATCATCAGACCATCGATAAAACAGCGAGTTCCAAGAGCAGCACCACGAGCCGCCGGAATAACGTTCATCTGTCAGCGCAGCCTGTCCAGCCTGTCCCTCATAACCGAACGTTCCCCAAAACGCGAGAACATCGCGAATGAACGTTGCATCATCGTCATTAACATGGACAGAACGAAGAGTCCAGCACCGAGTTCGCCGCACGTCATTGAATTTCAGCACCGGTCAGAGGTCCAGCACTGCATGAATACCGCCGAATAACGTTCATGTCCGTATTTGTAACCGATATTCAGCAGCTGAAGGCATACGCACACACACTTCATCTCCAAATTAAAGAGGTCGCTTGCCGTCTAAACTTCCGGAGGTCGCTATCAAACCTTCAACAGGACGTTCGTTACCAGCCCTCAACGGAGTTCATAAATAGGTTCGAAGATGTTCAGAGCCGCTCACGTTCAGCGTACCTGAGGGCTCGTTAAATTACCAGGTGGTTTTGGTCTTGCGCCTTTGTTTTGCCTGCGCATTGCAGCCCTGCAAGAGGTGGTCCGTTGCTCGCCGGTCGTTCATTTTCCGAACCCCATCAAACATTTCATGGCGGCCGAACAGTTGGCCCGATAACCGGAACACTTCATCTCCTTTCCCACAATGAACCGACTGACCACCTGCTGAGGTGGAAGATGCCGATCGAGATTCAGACCGACAAGATCAACATCTTTAGCTCAACCAGATCATCTCATCTTCTCGTGCCGTCATTGCACATCCGTCTGACTTCACCGCCCACGGGCTGACCGGCCTCAGCGTCACAACATTCCCTCTCAGCTCAGGAGATAAACACTCGTCAATAGTATTTCAGTCGGTCGTCTTTCCACTCCAGCCTGACCGATCCCCTCGTTTTCGAGTTGCACTGTCATCGAAAGCCCTTCAATATTCAGTTTTGTTCAGGCCGGCGGTCGAAAGACCGTTCCGCCCGCCAAATATCTACAATTTGGCTACCGCCCAAAAACATTCAGCTGGATGTCTTCTTCACCAGAACGCCCACCGATATCGTCATCAGCATCAACGACCAGCCCGAGCAGTTTCGACCTCCGAGACGCAGCTGAACTTTCCAGAGGAGGCGTCCAACTGACACAACGTTTCAAGCGAAAACGCATGTCACCAGCACGGTCCACCACGCCCGTATCTGCAAACATTTGTCAATAACGTCAAACAGCAGCCTTCATGTACTCCTCACCTCGATGAGCCTGTCGAGCCAGCCTCACATCATCACCCTCACGCGACACCAGCTCATGCCATCGGCAGCGACTTCCCCGAGGAGAGTCACGTTCACAAATCAGCGGTTAAACATCGAGAGTGTCTCATTGAGATCGACATCGAAGGCAGAGTGCGATCACCGCCAGCCGACTAGTTCAAAAAGGCGCCTTGTTTCATTGAATGCCGTCGGTTATCAGTGTGATGGGAAATCTGTTCGTTACTGACCAGGCGAAAGCTTGTCATCAGCAAACAATCTTCTCCAGCGTGTCATACTGTTCAAATCATCGCCCAGTTTTATATCAGCGCATAGGTTTGCTGGCGTAACGAACGCAATCACAATTTGCTCATTTTGCCAGAACCATTCACTTTCGAGAAGAAGCAGCAAAACGACCCTGCAACATTTGCAGCGTCCTCGTTGGCTCACGTTTTCTCTCATCGGGAGATTTCACGACAGTTTACGTGTTATCGTCGCTATTATTTTCCGCTCTTTCCGTCGTTATTGTGCAGACGGAAACCGATACACGTCACCAGCCCGCCTTCAGCCGGAGAACAACACCGCGCACCGTCATCTTCGCCACCACACACCATCCACGACCAATCCACTGCGGTCCGACAGCGACAGAGACCAGGCACCGCCCACGGCCCCTTCACCGTCAGTTAACGACCTGAAATCCTCTCAGCCCGAGTGCCCAGACGGTCTTCGAGCGACCATCCACCACTGCGTAACGCCATCATTACGTTTGGTACCAATGCTCACACAGTGCTCATGATGGCGGTTTCGAGCGTGTCATCCACCGCGAGCATCACACGATCGAGCCAGTCGGTGATCGTTTATCAGTTTTGCTCGGGGAGCGGCTTTTGTTTGGTCGGGATCTCTGCCGGGTTCGACCATAAGACGAACGGCCAAATGACTTCGATCATGAATCTCATCAGATACGTTCATTCACGAACTTCCCAGAGAATAAATCATCGGGTCGGAACATTACGGTCTCACTATCAGAACCATCATCCTTCGCCGGCAGTAGTAATCACTGCCCCAAACACAGAGGCCCGTTCGACTGCGGCGACAGTCTGGCGTTACCCGCAGCATCATTCGTGCCTCGTATCGACGATGTTCATCGCGGTGCTGGTTCATTGCTCATCGCCTCAGCACACAGAAAGGCTGTGAAGGTTTCAGCCATTCGTTTGCCGACACCGCCGCGCAGCTCGAACCCCGTTCATTTGCCGTAGTCCCAGGAATACACAAGAGCGGTTCTTCAGAGTTAAGACATCATTTTAATAAGAATCGTTAATCATTGTTTTTTCTCAAAAGATATTTTGCCGAAAAGAACCATAACATTTACCGCAAAGGCCTTCATTACCTGGCAAAATTATTTGCCGAAGAAACGAACTTCCGGTGCGGATACCCTTTATTGCGCAGCGAGCCAGCCAGGTCCGAATCTTGCATGAGCCAACAGCAGACATCAACAGGTTTTAAACAAATATTTTACGCACCAAGAGGTTTTGATAAACACCCTTTAGAATTCATTATTATTTGCCTGAATGTAATAAACTGTAAACCATAAACATAACCAACACAGAAAAATCAGCACGTGGTCTGCCTGTCACAGTCACAGAACATGCAACATGGGTCGTCGTCATGAATATTTCAGTTAATAAAGAACGTTTCATCACCATAAATCCACACAAATCGTCTGCTCGCATTTTACCAGCAAACCGCCTTTTAAAATCAGACCTGTTCACCGTTCACCGTCAAAACTAACGATCCGGCCTCGTTTCAGACGTCTACGCCGGGTCAGAAATCCGACGATCGTAGATCAGGTCAGTCCGAATGTCGTCGGCCGAGCGTCAATAACCACGACAACGAACCATCATCGATCGATCGACGATTTGCTGTCCACCCGCGGGAAATTGTCTCTTTGTTTTCCAGGTAAAATAGTACGAAAAGTACCTTGTAAACTGGTTCGCGATGGAGTAGAGACGCGACAGCAGAACGACAACAGCATAGGCCCGCTTTCTTCGTTTCCGGCAAGAGAGCTGCTCGATGAGTAGCTGTATTTTCCATTTTAATTATTCTGTTACGCTGTTGCCTGTCACGCCGTTACGAAATCTCATCGTTTACCGTGGAGCGTTCCGCAGGCTACGATTGTGTCGCTGGCTTTAATCGCCAGAACATCGGGTAGTTTCGTTTAGTTGCGCATTGTCAGCCGCAGCAGCTCCTCACCGCAGTTCTCACCGTCACTGCATCATCGGCGGTCAACAGAGTCTGAAAGTCGGCACCGCCCTCACTCCCCTTCACGCCCTACTCCACCACAGTTAAGTTTCAGGTTCAGCTGTTTCAAGACAAGACTCTGACGTTTAAACGAAAGCTCCAATGTTCACAGAGATGATGAACAAATGTTACAGGACCTCATTTTCAGCTGTCAGAGTTGTTCCAGAGGTAGAATGGCACGTTAACTCCACCCTGCTCGTTTCTGCTTCATTGAAGAAGATGTCAGCCAGTTAGCCCAGGCTCATCCGCATATTACTTTAAAAGAGCAGGAGTTCATTAGCAATTAGCTCAGCCAGTTCAATATGAGAGCATGAAGAGGAAGAAACAGAGATGATACGTTGACTTGGCGGTGTTGATGTGCTGTTTACCAGCCCAGGCATTCAGCTTCCAACACAACAAACAGCAGCAGCCTGGCTCACCAGATGAGCGAGCCGGACAGCCACATCACCGAACATGAATGTTGCGGCGATGGTAGCCGAGACAACACATCATAAACCGCCCATGATTACAGCGTAGAGAAAGGGAGACCACGGCAGAAAGCAAGATATTTGTTGCTGACAGCGATTTTTCTGGCGCGGCGGAGAAAGTGATGTCGAGACACGCATCACACTTGTCACTTTTGAAAAATATTACCGTATCGCTCGCGCACCGTAGTCGAGCCACAAATACCCCTCAATATTTGGCGATTGTCCTCGCGCTTGCTCAGGAGACCACCAGCGCTTGCGCCATTTTTCCTCTGCTCTTCTCCGTTTTATTTAGGCAGACGGAAAACCACAGCCTCACTCTCGGAGGGTTACCGGTCACCAAGATTATCATGACCGCTTCAGCTATCTGGTTACGTTCAACGTGGGTCAGAAACTGATACGTAATCAGTCGGAGCGTCTCCTCTTCTCCATCGTCAACGATTTCACCGGCGTCGCATCCTGGTTCCTCCCGAGCCGCATCATCCACCACTACGAGCGTGGGTACCTGCCACCTCAGCGACAGCCTGGTAACACGTTTCAGCCCGATTGGCGGTTTTCGACATGTGGGTCATTCAACCAATCGCCACATCTCCACCGCACGACGATCGTCGATAGCGTCCGGGGAGCGGCTTCTTTGCGCCTGTCCGGCTCGTCCGACCACAAGATCGAACGAGCCGTCGACTTCGATCTGCCAACTCGCACTGCGATTGTCCTCCCGTTTAAACCCGCAGTTCAACATCTATGGTCTCACCATCGTGGTCCGTTCATCCTTCGTCGGCAGTAACCTCACTTGTTCTCAACAGAGGTTCGTCTGCCCAGTAAGCAAAGTCTCGAATAGTGCCCGGCAGCACCGTCTGGTGCCTCGACCTGACCATGTTCACTGATCTCATTGTTCATCGCTTCCTCAGCACATTGAGCAGTCGTGACCAGCCATTCTGTTATTGCCCAGGCAAGTTCGAACCTCAACACCACGGGTTGTAGTCCCAGAAATACACAGAGCTTGTCAAACATAGTCACACGGTGTTGTCATCATTTTCACCACATCGTCAAGGTCTTCTTTTTCCCAAAAATATTTTTACCGGTAACAAACATAACGCTTACTTCAAATCCTCGGCCTTTAAGTTTAAGAACGAATTGTTGTGCGATACCTTCGCTGGCGCATATTGGCCAGAACTGTTCCAGATGGAGCGAATAAATATTTTCAAATGTTATTTAACAATTCAACGGATGCCACCTCAGAATTCCCCACATATTTGTTGAACGTAATTGCGTCCCCGTAAACATACCATAAACCTCGCATTGCACCACATGGAGCCCGTTTCAACATGAAATACAGAACATGCAAACATAACTGTATCGTCACGAATATTTCCAGTTATCGTTAATGTCACCATAACCAGTTCAAATTGCTCGCATTTTACCAGCAACCAGACTTCGGTTCAACGCCCACCGCGTTCAACGATCTCGTTTCGCTTTACCACGCCGAAGTCAGAACTGACGATTGTAGACGCGGTTAAATCAGAATGCTGCCGAGCGGGCTTGGGCCGTTCAATATGACAATGACCATTGATTGATTGACTGATTGATTTTACGTTCACCCAAGCGAAATTTGCCTTGGCTCTCTCTCAGGTAACAAAATAGAAAACACATGCACTATGCACCAACTGTGATGGAGTAGAGTACGATAGAAACAAAGGGCAGAATGATGAACAGCATGAGGCAGGTCAGGCCCATTCATTTTCTGGCCCTTTAGTACTTCGCCTGGTGTCAGGTGAGCAGCCGCCCGGACGAGAGCTGTATTCTATTTTGGCTCATTCAGCCACAGACATAGTTACGTTTGAAACACAGTCAGCAGTTCACACGTGGAGCGTCTTCTGCAGGGCCGCCGACAGCAGCTGTCAGCTGAGCGAACCGCCAAACACCGCAGCTCCGCCAGCCGCGCACACGCCAGGCATGCAGCCTCATCGTGCTCACCAGCCACTGCATCAGAGAATATCAAGCCCTTTTTCACCTCTACTTCATCATGTTGCTTTGTGTTCAGTTATTTGAATAAGACTTCGATTTGTTTAAACAGTTTGGGGAAGTTTAAACAACATCGTCACAGATGATGAATGTTGTTGGCATTTCGATGACAGGAAAGCTGTTCCGAGGTAGAGAGCCGGCAATGTTAACCTACTTGTTTCCGTTTCATCTTTCTTCCATTGAAGTTACACGTTAAAGTTAGCCCAGGTTCAAACCCATCCGCATCGTCATCTCGTCACAGATGAGCACGACAGTGGTGCCGTTCAGAGATCGATACGTCGATCTACGGTGTTGATGCGTCACTCACTAAAACCACATCCAGCTCCAACATCAAACAGCCGAAAGGCGTTTTTCCACGGGTCCGTCTGGCATTGCCGACAGCTCACCCGAACACGCACGTTTGCTGCCACGGCAAGTTCTCCCCGAGAAACATCGCCCACAAACCACCCACAGCGCAGAGCGAGATCGACGCAGAAAGGCGATCTGTCGCGCCGACGCCATCTTTCCACGCAGTGAGCAGCAGCCACAACAGATCAACGCACCACGGTCTGTTCACCCCTGAAAAACACTGCATCATCTGCGTCTTAACTGTAACGTTCAACTGTCCGCACGGTTTTGCGGAGATTTCATCATGTTTGTGTTCATGATGCCGTTTCTCACGATAGGTGCAGACGGAAAATCACAGACAACGCTCAATCACCGGATATCGGTCATCAACAGCATCATCTTCATTGGCTCACACAACTGACCAACGCGGGCATTGGTGGTCTGATACGATTGCCTGCATCACGACGTATCAGGTTCGTCAACGACGGAGCTGGGGAAGAACCGAGTGTCACATATCCTGAAACCCCTCCCGAGCGACCATCAATCACTACGAGCGGCACGCAAGCACGCATCACTGGCGCCTCACGTCATCACTGCGCCCTCACGATCATGGCCTCGACAGAGGGCGTGGGTCATCGCACCAATCATCTATACCCCATCGGCACCGACGTGCCCGGCGATCGTCGACAGTTTCGCCCGGGGAGGGCTTCGTTTGGCCCGGATTCACTGCCCGACCACAGACGAACGATAAACGACTCGATCATGAACGTGTCTCCAGACATCGTTTAAACTTCCTGTGAGATCGTGTTCATTTCCATCATATCTGGTTGCGAAACCCGCCTGAGTCCTTTTCTGTCAAGGCAGTTATCTCACTATTCTGTAAACACAGAGTTCGTTCGACAAGAGCAAGTTCGAACAGCAAAGCCTGAAGACTGCAGCGTCATTCGTGCCCGTATTCGATTACGCTCATCGCGGCCGTCTCATTTCCTCATCACATGCGCAGAGCAGTTGCGAACAGTCATTCGTTTAACACAGCGAAATTCAACACCACGGTTGCAGTCCCAGAAATACACGAAGAAAGTTTGTCAATGTACTCAGCCTGCCACACACCCCACCACCCTGCCTCTGCAATATTTTTGTCAAAATTAAACAAAACCATGACCACATACTGCAAACATTTGTCACAAGAGTCAGTAAAAACATGCATGCTTTTCTTTTTGCTGAAGAATGAGTCATTTGAAAGTGGGACAGCCTTACCGGTTGTTTATTTCAGGCACAACCATCCAGATGGAGTGAAGCTAGAGTATTGCTTAAATGTTGCCTTTTGCTGCCGCACCTTGTAAACTTCAGCAGCAAAATAACATTTAAAATGTCCCAGCAATACTTTCCACTCCATCTGGATTAGTTTGCACCTGAAACAAACAATCAGCAAAAAAGGCATCCACTTCTTCCAAATGACCCACTCTTCAACTTAAAAAGAAAAGCTTATATACGATTTTACCTGGATTTCGTTTCTGACAAATGTTTTGCAGTAAAAATAATGGTCATGGTTTTGTTTTATTTGAGTATTTTCCAGTAAAATTATTTGGGAAAGAAAACCCCAGAATCTGAACAAAATTATGTCTTAACTTTTTCTGAGCTGGAACATTTGACAAACTCTTGTATTTCCTGGGACTGCAGTTCAGATGACAGGGTTCAGGCTGCCGAACAATGTTAAACAGAATGGCTGGAACCTTCCTGTACTCTGTGTATTGAGGAAGCGATGGAGAATAATGGGAACTAACCCACTGATGAACATAATCAGATACAGGTACAGATGAGTGCTGCAGGTCTTCAAGGTTTACTATTCAAAGACTTGCCTACTAGTCAGACAGGCTCTTGTGATTTTAGAATACAGATGATACTGCCAACAGAGGATAAGAGCAGACCATAGTGTAAGTGAGGCCACAGATGTTATTGATGAACACATTCTCACAGGAGTTTTCTAAACAGTGAGGCATTACAGAACATATCTACAGATCAGAGTCCGACATCGGGTTCAGTCTTATGGTCAGACCGAGCAGAATCCCGAATTAAAACAAAAGCCACTCCCCAGGCAGAAACTGTCAGCTTGATCACCATTGGTCATCATTACGGGTAGAATATCGTAGTGGATTGCAGATGCACATCTGTCATAATCATGAGCACTGTGTGAGCATTGGTACCAAACATGTGCAGTAAAGCTTGCATTACACACTCATAGTAGTGAATGAGTCGCCAGGAGGAGGAACCAGGATGTTCATAGCACTGGGAACAAGAAGAGAGTTTCCCATCAGCCATTGACTGACAGGTTACAGAAGAGGAGATATCGGCTGGTGCAGGCTTCTGTCTGTCCACATATCACATCTTGTAATGTCTAATAATATTAAGAGATGAACATGGTAGGCCAGCAGAAAGATGAAGAGCGGTACTTGTTAGTCTTATGACCAACTTTCCAGCTGAAGAGTGAGGCTGTTGTATGTATAGTTTTCCATCTGCACACAAATAAAACAAGAGAAAGAACGAGGAAAATCAGACACAAACACTGGTAGAAATTTCCACAAATGTGAAAACTACAGCCTTTGAGATGATATTCATAAATAATATGAAAGTTATTTGTAGCTCAATATTATAACAGACAATACAGGTATTCACAGTAAAGTATTTTTTCAAAAGTGACAAATTATTGATGCATTAATTCAGTATCAGCTACTTTTTTCTCCAGCAGAAAATCACTGTCAAGCAACAAATCACCTTCTGCCATCAGTCTCCTTTCACTCTACACTGTAATCATGGGCGGTGGTTTTATGAACGGACTGTCCTCAGGGAAACTTTACCATCGCCTTTAGAAAAACATTACGAATGTTCAGGTGGATTAATGAAAGCTGTCAACAAGCCCATCTGGTGGATACATGGAAACACTGCTTTTGTCATTAATAAAGCTGGATGTGTAGATACAGAGCAGACATCACCCCATAGGTCCAATCCTCAGTACGCCCTTCCGGGCAGCACACCACTCTTCATGCCTCATGTTGGACTGGGAGGGCAGACTGGAGACTTGTGCGACCTATAAAAGTGGTATTACGAGATGGGACAATGGCTAATTGGCTAACATACAATCTCACAGAAGAAAAAAAGATAGAAACAGAAGCAAAATTAGAGGTTAACATTGTCAGCTTTCAAATGGAGACAGCTCCTGCAAGTAAAGAAATGAGGTCACCAAATAAACATTTGTTCATCATCTGTGACGAGAACATTTAGAGCTTCAAATTTTTGTTTAAACTTTAAATCCAAGTCTTGTCTTAAACAACTGGAACCACAAAACCAATCTCGTGATGTAAGTAGAGACGGAAAGAATGAAGAAAAACTGGTTTCTGTTGGCCACTTTGATATTCTTTCAACTAGTAGTAGAGCTGTCGATGAGAGCTGTATGTCACGCAATGTGCACAACTAAAGGAAACTAATGATGTTACAGTTGAAAGAAACCAGCTGACAACACTGTCAGCAGCCTGCAGGAGACACTCCACAGTGTGGTAGGTTTCATAGCTGAGCTGTGACCAAGACGCCAACTTTATGCCCAGGAAACAAGAATGAATTAAATAGAGAATAAGCAGCTCTCATCAGGTATTTCTGTTCTAATAATTAGAGTTAGAGATAACAAAGAGGCCAAGAGAAATAACGGACTGATCATGTTGGTGTCATTCTGCCCTTTGTTTCATCACGCCTCTACTTCCATCATGTTAGTCGGTATAGTACGTGTTTTTTCATTTTGTTTTACCCAGAGAGAAGTCAAAGACAAACACCAGATAACAAATCAATCAGTCAATCAATCAACTGCTCATTGTCATATTGGAACAGCCCAAGCCCACTCAACTGACAACATTCTGAGTTTGGTACAGTCCCACAATCATCGATTTAACCCAGCATGAGCGCCTCTAGCCAAAGAGTGAATCACATTAGACAGCAGGGAGACGCTGAACCAGAGTCTGGTTTAAAAGTAGTTTGCTGTTAAATCTAAACAGACTGATTTGTATAGATTTATGTGGTGAAGAAGACTTTATTAACTAAATATTCGACAACATTATAGTTAGGATTAGTCTTGTATTTCTCATGACAGAACGGAGCCATATTAATAGTTTTCTGTGTTAGTTTATGTTTGTTTACAGGGTTTTAATTATCTAAACAAATATGTGGAATTCTAAAGAATTAATATCAAAGCCTCTTAGTTTATATTAAATAACATTAAATGTCTTAGTAATACTATTCACTCCATCTAAAGGTTCTGGCTGAAATAAATAAATAAAAGAGGTATCCACTCTTCGCAATCTATTCTTAAACTTAAAATGAGTTTTGCAGTAAACGTTATGGTTTTATTTTCCAGTAAAATCATTTTGGGAAAAAGAACCTTGACAATCCTTAATTAAAATGATGACTTAACTTTTCTGTGCTTGACTATGTTTGACAAACTCTTGTGTATTTCCTGGGACTGCAGCCCGTAGATGACAGGGTTCAGGCTGCTCGAAACAATGTTAAACAGAATGGCTGAAACCCTTCTGTACCTGTGTACTGAGGAAGCGATGGGAGAATAATGGGAACCAACCTACTGATGAACATAATCAGATACAGGCACAGATGAGTGCTGCAGGTCTCAAGGCTTTACTATTCAAAGACTTGCTCTACTAGTCAGACAGGCCTCTGTGATTTTAGAATAAGTGAGGACAGTATCAACAGAGGATGAGAGCAGGACCACAGTAAAAGTGAGGCCATAGATGTTATTGATGAACACATTCTCACAGGAGAGTTTAAACAGAGAGGGATTATCACAGTACGGGTTCGCGATCAGAGTCCGACATCGGTTCAGTCTTATGATCTGACCGAGCAGAATCCCGACCAAAACAAAAGCCACTCCCCAGGCAAAAATCAGCTTGATCACCATTTGTCAGTCATTACGGTAGAATATCGCAGTGGATTGCAGATGGCCACATATCTGTCAAAGGCCATAATCATGAGCACTGTGTGAGCATTGGTACCAAACATGTGAGCGGTAAAAGCTTGCATTACACACTCATAGTAGTGAATGAGTCGCTCAGAGGGAGGAACCAGGATGTCTGCGAGCACTCGGGGAACAAGAAGAGAGTTTCCCATCACGTCATTGACTGACAGGTTACAGAAGAGGAGATACATCGGCTGGTGCAGGCTTCTGTCTGTCCATATCAAGACCACAATGCCCACGTTGGATATTAAGATGAACATGTAGGCCAAAAGCAGAAAGATGAAGAGCGGGTACTTGTTAGTCTTGGTGACCATTAACCCCTCCAGCTGAAGAGTGAGGCTGTTGTATGTATAGTTTTCCATCTGCACACAAATAAAACAAGAGAAAGAACGAGGAAAAATCATGAGACACAAACACTGGTAGAAATCTCCACAAACAGAAAACTACAGCCTTTGAGATGATATTCATAAATAATATGAAAGTTATTTTGTAGCTCATTACTACAATTAAGACACACAGGTATTCACAGTAAAGTATTTTTTCAAAAGTGACAAATTATTGATGCATTAATCTGGTATCAGCTACTTTTTCTCCACCACATAGAAAATCACTGTCAAGCAACAAATCACCTTTCTGCCATCAGTCTCCTTTCTCTCTACACTGTAATCATGGGCGGTGGTTTTATGAATGTGACTGTCCTCAGGGGAAAACTTTACCATCGCCTTAGAAAACATTACGTAATGTTCAGGTGATTAATGAAAGCTGTCAACAAGCTCATCTGGTGGAGATACATGGAAAAACACCTTGCTTTTGTTTGTTTAATGTTGGAAGCTGGATGTAAGACAAGTAGAGCAGCACATCAACACCCCATAGGTCCAACTTTGGTATACGTCCTCTGGGCAGCACCACTTCTTCATGCTCTCATGTTGGACTGAGGGCAGACTGGACACTTCAGTGACTCACTATGGCAAAGTGGTATTACGAGATGGGACAGGCCTGGGCTAACTGGCTAACATGCTAACTTCAATAGAAGAAAAAAAAAAGATAGAAACAGAAGCAAAATTAGAGTTAACATTGCCTTCGCTCTCTACCTCTGGAGACAGCTCCTGGCAAGTAAAGAAATGAGGTCACCAACAACATTTGTTCATCATCTGTGACGTGAGAACATTTAGAGCTTCCCCTAAATTTTGTTTAAACTTTAAATCCAAGTCTTGTCTTAAAACAACTGAACCACAAAACTAACTGTGATGGAAGTAGAGACGTGAAAGAAATGAAGGGCAGTGCAACTGGTTTCTGTTGGCCACTTCGATATTCTCTGGTCTGGTGGCAGGTGAGAGCTGCCTGATGAGAGCTGCATGCCTGCTACGGCAATGTGCACAACTAAAGCGGAAACTACCGATGTTACAGCGAGTTAAAACCAGCTGACAACACTGTCAGCAGCCCTGCAGGAGAGACACTCCACAGTGTGGTAGGGTTTCATAGCTGAGCTGTGACCAAGACGCCAACTTTATGTCTGTATGAAAAACAAGAATGAATTAAAATAGAGAATACAGCTCTCATCAGGCAGCTCTCACCTGACACCAGAGCAGAGAGTACTAAAGAGGCCAAGAGAAATGAATCATGACCTGACCTGCCTCATGCTGTTTGGTGTCATTCTGCCCTTTGTTTCTATCACGTCTCTACTTCCATCACAGTTAGTTTGCATAGTGCATGTGTTTTTTTCTATTTTTGTTTTACCTAGAGAGAAGCCAAAGACAAATTTCCACTTAGGTGGACAATAAAATCAATCAGTCAATCAATCAATCGTTCATTGTCATATTGAACAGCCCAAGCCCACTCAACTGACAACATTCTGAGTTTGGTACAGTCCTACAATCATCAGATTTCTAACCCAGCATGGAGCGTCTCTAAAGCCAAAGAGTGAATCACATTAGACAGCAGTGGAGGACGTTGAACCAGAGTCTGGTTTAAAAGTAGTTTGCTGTTAAAATCTGAAACAGACTGATTTGTATAGATTTATGGTGGTGAAGAACATTCTTTATTAACTAAATATTCATGACAACATTTTCAAGGTGCAGCAGGCAGGTGCAGGCAGTGCAGTGCAGGCGCAGGCAGTGCAGCAGGCAGAAAAGGCGCGCAGGTGCGCAGTGGTGCAGGCAGCAGTGCAGTAGTGCACGCAGGCGTGCAACAGGCGCACACACATACACACACACACACAGGTCAGTTGGCCGTCACTGCTCATCTGTGAGACAAGGAAAACACCTGCTTTTGTTTAATGTCAGCCGGGATGCAAGACGCAGAGCAGCACAACACCCCTACAGGTCCAACCCCTGCAGCACCACTTCATGCTCAGCGTTGACCGAAAGCAAGACCGACACCTAGTGACCTACTGCAAAGTGGCACGAGATGGACAGTGCCTGGCCAATCACAACATGCTAACTTCAACAGAATAAGATAGAAACAGAAGCAAAATTAGAGTTACTACTGCCTACCTCTGAGATGTGCCCGGCAAAGAAATGAGGTCAACAACATTTGTTCATCATCTGCATTTATAATATTTAGAGCTTCTCAATTTATTAACTTTTAAATTCAAGTCTGGTTTTAAAACAATCAGAACCACAAAACTAATTGTGAGGAAGAGACGAAAGAAATGAAGGTAACTGGTTTCATACATTATATTTTCTGTCTGCAGGTGAGAGCCAATGACATGTATGCCTGGGCACGGCACAGTACACCAAAGCAGAAATTGGGCTGACAGCAGCGAGTTAAACCAAAGGACAACACTGCTGCAGCTCCTGGCAGGAGAGACACCTACAGTGTGGTGGTGTTTGGCAGCTGAGCTGCACTCAAGACAAACTTGGCGTCTGCATGAAAACAAGAATGAATTAAAAACAGAGAATACAGCAGCTCACCTGACAAGAGCAGAGAGTACTAAAGAGGCCAAGAGAATGAATCATGACCGACCTGCCCATGCTGTTTGGTGTCATTCGTCTTGTTTCTATCACGCTCTACTCAATACAGTTAGTTTGCATATATGTGTTTTTTTCATTTTTGTTTTACCTAGAGAGAAGCTAAAGACAAATTTCCACTTAGTGGACAACAAAATCAATCAGTCAATTAATTAATCGTCTGTCATATATTGAAATGAGTTTTGCTTCACCAACTGACAACATTCTGAGTTTATATGTTCTTACAATTATTTCTAATTCCAGCATGAGTTACAAAGAGGAATCACATTACAGCAGTGGAGGAATGCGAACAGAGAGTTTTGCTTAAAAGTAGTTTGCTGTTAAAATTGAAACAGACTGACGGTATAGACGGCGTGGTGAAGAACATTCTTATTAATTAAATATTCGCGACGACATTACAGTTATATTTGCATGTTCTACACAGAACGGAGCTACATTACTGTAGTTTTCGTTGGGGTTTTGCGTTTATACAGGGTTTTAATTACATTCAAACAAATATGGAATTCCCAAAGAATTCAACAAAGCCCTTTAGTTTATATTAAATAACATTTAAAAATGTCCAGTAATAATTATTCGATCTATCCAAGAAGTCCTTTATTGAACAAATAATACCAATAAAAGAGGTATCCACTTTTCTAAATGATTCATTCAACTAAAATAATTTTAATAAATTAGATACAGTAAATGTTATATTTTATTTTCTAGTAAAATCATTTTAGAAAATAATAATACCAATAATTTAATTAAATGATGTTCAGAATTTTCTGATTGGAATACATTGAAAACTTTGTGTATTTCCTGGGACTGCAGCCCAGATGACAGGTTCAGGCTGCCGAACAATGTTAAACAGAATGGGTTGAAACCTTCTGTACCAGTACTGAGGGAAGCGGCGGAGAATAATGAGAACTAAATCTACTTATTTAATATATAATCAGATACACAGATGAGTGCTGCAGGTCTTTACTATCTAAAGATCTGTGATTTTAGAATAAGGAGGACTATACCGCCAACAGATATTTATATAAGGATCTGCCAGCAAAAGTGAGGCCACAGATGTTATTGATGAACACACTCACAGGAGAGTCATTATATAATATCACAGTAAGGATTCATGACGAGTCCGACATCGGCCTATATTAGACCGGCAGAATCTCACTAAAACAAAAGCACTTCAGGCAAAACTGTCAGCTTGACTATTTTGTCAGTGTAGAATATCAGTAGTGGGATTGCAGATGGCCAAGCATATCTGTCAAAAGCAATTATGAGCACTGTGTGAGTATTGGTACCAAACATGAGTGGTAAAGTTGCACATACACCATATAATGAGCGTCGAGGAGGAACGGTGATGTTCATATGGGAACAAGAAGAGAGTTTCCTACGTCATTGACTGACAGGTTACAGAAGAGGAGACACACTGCTGCAGGCTTTGCCCGTCTACACAACAAATGCCTGCTGGACAGATGAACATGGTACAAAAGAGCATTAAAGAGCGGTACTAAGTTAGTCTTGGTGACCATCAACCCCTCCAGCTGCAGAGTGAGGCTGTTGTATGTATAGTTTTCCATCTGCACACAAATATAACAACAGAAAGAACGAAGAAAAATCATAAACACTGACATTAACACATAAACTGTCATGAAATCTCCCAATGAGAAGAAAAACATGAAGCCAACAAGAGGATACTCACAAATATTACAAAGGTCATTTTTACCTTCTTACTCAAAAAGAAGTAAAGAATGGTTTCTAACAAAATGACAAATTGTGATTGCATTCATTTACATATAAACCTATGCACTGATGGTATAAAACTAAACCGTGGAGACAGACTAGTACTATGTTTTGCTGGAGAGGAAGATTATTTTGCTGATGGCCAAGAAATTTTTTTTTTCACCATACAGAAATTCAAACAACAAAACAAAGTTTCCCCATCACACTGAGTAACCAGCTTCACTGAGCAGCATTTCAAGTAAAACAAAAACCTTTTGGGTTGGGTCAGTAAACTATTGATGATCACCTCTCTGCCTTCAGTGCTTCAGTCTCAATGAGGCCTCTCCTCTCAAATGTTTAACCACACTGGTTTTATGGACATGACTCTCCTCAGGGGAAGTCTTTACCATTGCGCAAGAAAACATTATGTAATGTTGAGGTGAATGAGAAATAATGAAAACTATCAACAAGCTCATCAGGTGGGAATACATAGAAAAACACTTTTGTTTGTGTTATTACAACCTAAATGTTTTACACAGATCACACAGACATGCTAGTAGGCCAAAATGGACTTCGGTCTTTTAATTTGTGAGTGTTGAAATAATACATTTTCAGCTTTTTAAAAACATTATATGTAAACAGTTGGACACCTCCCACCTCTGGAGAAAGTTTTTCTTCATCTCAGGAGAGGTTGAAAACTGCTCAAGGGTCTTGTCAGCAGGTCATTGGTGCTTGTTGCAATGACAACTTGATGAATGTAATTGTGGGCATTCTGCAGTGAAGGAAGACATCCAGCTAAAGATGTTTTTTGGGCTTGGTTAGCCCAGAATTCTATAGATATTTGTAGGCCAGAACAGGTGCTCATTCTGTAGCCTGAAACAAAAACTGAGGTGTTGGAGGAGGACATGGAGGACTTTCAGTTGGCAAATTGTTACACAACTCAGAAAAGGAAAGCAGGGATCAGTCCAGGCTGCTTTCAGAAGGTGGAAAGAACTGTTGACTGAGAGTACTGTTGGCAGGTGGAACACTTCTAAACCTGACTGAGAAGGGGAATGTTTGTAACCCTTGTGGAAGCCAATCCCATTTCACTGGCAGAGGTCAAGTCATAGTTTGGATGCTCTGCAATGGCAAGGCACAAGGGGGTGGATGAGATGTGTCCTGAGACATTAAAGGCTCTGGAAGATGTTGGTCTGTCTCGGGTCACAGATCTCCGTCAGCATCTTCCACCTCTTAAGTGGGAGTGGTGGTTCCCATTTGTAGGAAAAAGGAATGGAGAATGTGTTCCAGTTATCAAGGTATTAACTGTTCAGCCACCCTTGGAAATGTTTATTATAGGGTTCTGGAAAATAGACTTTGACCAACTGTGAAACAGCAGACCACCTCTTACAAGGCTTCTGAATGCAAACAAAACAAAACAAGACCAAAACCCCACCACAAACAGGTTTAACGAAGCCCCTCAAAAGAACACTGAGAGACATGAAGCAGCTCTTAAATAAGACATCTTTACAATTTCTTTATGAATATAACACATATACATATCCATTTGAAATTTCTTGTGCTTTTAGTTTGTCCATATATTTGAAAAAGGTTTGTCCTTCATTTCAGAGTTTTGGAACAGCAAAAACAGTCCCTCTCTTTGAATTTGGAGATTAGAAATTAATAATATGCATATGCAACTTCAAGCACTTTATATGAATATCAGATTTTAAATATCTACGGACATGGTTGTTATTCAGCTGACTAACAAAATCCATACAGATACTGGACCTCTGATACAGTGCAAATTCCATGTGGTGTCTGGCAAGGCTCCATTCTTGGACTTCTTTTGTTCCTAATCCATATTAATGACTTGGTGTGATACTAGCTTGTTCATTTCACATTATTTTTTTCTCCTCACTTTGTTTTGAGGAACATTCTCAGTTATAGGGACAAAATCTTTGGACAAAGAAACACACTAACAGATGGAGGCATTGGTATTCCAGCAGCTCATGTGTTCTGCTCTTTAAAATTCCTGTTTTTATCAATGGAGTCTGGTAGTGATATATAGTGATCTTCTTAGGATCTTTCTCTTTAATAAAAAGGTGTGTCTCTGTAGGAATCCTATCCATAATGTGGTCAGCCACTTCATGTAACAATCTCTATTGAGGCTGTTACATGCAGAGAACAAATATGGTGCCCATGTCACTATATTACAAAACTTAGGATATAATTAACTCAGCAACATGTGGCCTAGAAATTATTAAGATAGCTCATCGATACAAAAAGACAGAGGCAGGAGAAAGCAGATCTGAGGGAACCCAAGTGAAGCATTCCAAAATACAATAGATATAAACAGATCTTGTACTTAATGGGCAACAAAAATAAAGAAAAAAATTGCTAGTTGGATGCACTGACAATTTAATTTGATAGAGCTAATTTCTCTTTCAAATTTTGTTCATTTAAGATCTGATTTCTGGTTTAAAATGTGAATTTAAATGCAAACAGTCAGTGTCACAAATCTCACCAAAAACAATGAATATAAATGATCATTATGAAGTGAAATACAATAGGGCAGTTTGGTTTACAAGTTTTGATGAGTTTTCACTTTTACTAAATGTGTTGTATCCACATTTACACACTACCTCTAAATTTTTTTACTCAGAGTAATGGCATGACTGGTTTGGTTTGGAACAATTTTGACAAGGATTTGCAGATTTCTGCAGACTGAACCCCGTAGATAATGGGGTTGAGGCTGCTGGGAATGATGTGAAACAGAATGGCAGTTTCCTGGTCTGAGTGCTGAAACTTTCTGCCATTCTATTCATCATTCAACAGCCTCAACCCATTATCTACGAGGTTCAATCTCTGAAATCCTGTGGGTAGGCAAACCAGTGGGTAAAAAGGGCAGAGGTGAGTGTGGTCTGTACATTTAGTGAGAGTGAAAACTCATCAGGCTGTAAAAATAAACACGCCTGTGATCATTGCATTGTTTTGGTCGAGATTGTTACCGACATTAAGTCACATTTTAAACCAGAAATCGAATCATCGTTTCGTGAAGATAGCTCTCAAGTGGGTATCGGTGCATCAACAACAGGCCCGCAGCTGTTCGTTGCCGGTAATCTGGATGTTGTGGTGCGCGGTCTGCTCTGTCTGTCGATGGTGTGTAGTTCTGGGCCACATGTTGCTGAGGTTGGTGCTGTCTAAGTTTGTAATGTGGGCATGGGCACCATGTCTGCATGCTCAGTGGGATTGTTGGTCGGCGACGTGTGAATGGGATTCTGAGGGCCTGCTGATGAGATCTAAGAAGATCACTTATCACTACCAGACTCCGTGACAAAACAGGGTACAAGAGCAGGGCCACATGGCTGCTGGTGTCTCAATCTGTTGGTGTGTTCTTGTCAGGCTGATCTGTGAGTGTTCCTCAGCTAAGTGAGAGAAAAAAAAATATTAATGAATGAACAGCTGAAACATCACCTGTGAAGTCATTAATATGAATTGAGAAAAGAGATCAGGCAGTGCCAGTTTCACGTGAGTTATCAGAGGGTCCAGCCAGCTGTGGTTCAGTCGGCTGAGCCATGGTATTGGAAGTCTGTTCTGCTGGTGCTTGATTGCATGTGCATGTCCAGGAGACAAGGAGGTTGTTTTAACAAAACTCTGGGCTGAAGGACAACCACCCACTAATGGACAGGCAAAGCACAGAAGTCGATGGACAATGTGTGTGTTATGTTCATGAGGGGTGTGAGATGTGAGGCTGTCTGTCTCTCGGTGTGCTGAGCTCGTTGGGCTGTTTGTGGTGTTTTGTTTTGTTCGTTCAAGCGGTCTGCTGTTCGCGGATGATCCGTCTATTTTCAGACCCTGTAAACATTTCGAATGGCTGGTGGTTGGCCTGTGATAACTGGAATTACGTGTCCTTTCCGGTAGAACCTGCTGCTGAAAGGTGGAAGATGCTGACGGAAATCTGGCGACAGTTTCATTCAACATCTTCAGGCCTTTATCCGGGACATCATTGAAACATCAAACGACGGCCTCTGCCGGTGGCTCACAGGTTGGTCCGGGTTCGTCGCCTGCCAACGGTACTCGGTCGGCAGTGCTCACGCTGAAACGGCTGGACGATCCTGTCGCTGGGATTGTTGCCGGCTGGTCTCCGGCGTCGGTTACGTTTCGGACTACAGGGGTGAGCCGCCTGAGCGTCTGGATTCTGGGCGGCAAACCAGCGTCTTTGGCTGGATGTCGCTTCGCTGCAGACCGATCGGTTGTCGTTGCAACAGCGCCAATGTTTCTGCTGACAAGATGGTGATTTTCGGCCTCTCTGGATGACTCGGTCAACAGTTACGCTGTGTTTTAAAGCTGAAATGTCGTCAACGCTCCTGATTGAAGACCGGTCCGGCCCTGGCGTGCGCTGGGTCTGTTGGGTTGTAACACAGGCAAAGGGTGGGCACCTGATGAGCGACAGTTTTCGTGTTCAACGATTTAATGTTTTCTTGCGCAGTGAACTTCCTGAGGTCATCCATAAACGATGATGATTAACGGTGAAGAACCTCGGTGGACCAGGCACTGAAGGGCAGAGAGGCGGTCATCGTTGCGCCAGCAGGTTTTGTTGCAATGCTGCTCAGTGGCGGTCTCGGTGGGTGGAGAGGCTTTCTGTTAATTTCTGTGAAAAAAGAACTGTGACCGTCGGCAAATCCAGCGTTATAGTGCAGTCTGCGGACCGTTTGCCGTCGGTCGCTGGGCCGCTGGCAGTAGATGCAATCACAATTTGTCGACGTTGAAACGCTTCGCGCTGCGGTAAGGTAAAAACTGACCGCTGTAATGTTGTGGGTATCGTTAACCATGTTCATTGGGAGGTTCGCCGACGGTTGTGTCGGTGTTGTAATTTTTCTTCGTTCTTTCTGTTATGTTTGTGCGGTGAAGAAACTACGTAACAACCGCTGGAGAAATTAATGGTCTCAAGATGCTAATGCCGCTGCCATCTTTCTGGCACAGCCCTACATGTTATCTTCTGGGCATTGTGGTGCCAATATGGACAGACGGAAATACTGCGCCAGCCGATGTCTCCTCTTCTGTGAAGGTCAATGAACGTGATGGAAACTCTTCTTGTTCCCCGGAACTCGCGGACGTCCTGGTTCCTCTGGGCGACTCATTCACTGCTGCAATGATGTCGGCACCACTCATTTGTGCAATCACGCAGTGGCGGTGTGGCTGTGTGACCGTGCGGTCACTGCGATGCCGCAGCTGGCGGTGATCAGCGGCGGTTTTGCCTGGGGGGTGGCTTGTTTGTCGGCTGGGTGAACCGTCGGGAACTCTGATGTGGTGATGCCTCGCTGTTTAAGCTCCTGAGGTGTGCATCAGCATCAGCCTCGCTGCTGTGGTCTGGCAGTGGCGCAGTCACAGGGGCTGTGAGGCAAGTGCTGAATGTGGCCAATTTTCCTGGCCTCTGTGTGATTGTGTTCATCGGTGAGTTGGATCGTGTTCATCGCTCCAGCCGAGTACAAGGAAGGTTCAGCCGATCTGTTCGGCAGCCTGAACCCTGTCGTCGGGCTGCAGTCAGGAAATACAGGTTTTGATGTGTTCAGCTCAGGAGATGGACATCGTTTTCAGTGGGGTGGTGTTTTTCCCAAAATGTTTGCTGGAAGGCACCATAACGTTACTGCAAGCGCAATTGACAAGGTGTTGGGATTGAGGTCGTTAATGCCTCTTTGTTTATTCGACCAGGTAAGATGGGTGAGCAGGTAAGACGTGTGCAACAAACCAGGGCACCGTTGGTCTTTGGGGAATCCTGTTGTTTGAATGTGGTAAAACATGGCGCATGACATAAACTGGCAGAAAGGCTTCAGTGTGTGTCGTGCAATCATGGCTCTGGGGCTGTCTGCTCTGTAATGGTGGTTAATGAGATGTCTCATGAAATGCAAATCGGTCTGTTCGTTACAACAACAGGCACCGTCGAACTCTGTCCGATCCTCCACTGCTAATGTGATCCTAACTGTCTATCAACTTCC
>BRZM01001551.1:89710-100564 GCA_033238685.1 Lates japonicus
GCAGAGCCGCTCAGTGGGAATCGACCCATGACTGTTGACTCCCACTAAGGGCTCCATTTTCATTCATCCACCATCATTTTATCCTCTTCAAAGCCAGGTAATTGTAATGAACAATTTGGTTTATTACAACCTCAGCCTTATTTACTTTGTTTTGGCCATCATTGTAATTTGTTGTTAAACACTTTATTCACCATGTTTGTTGCTGACATCTGGAAATGACATCTCTATAAAAATAGGATTATGAATACAGATAGAGAAGGAGAGAGGAGCTCAATGCATCATGTCTGGGCCTATAGCAGCATAACTAGGTTCAGGTTCAGGCCTGAGCCAGCCTAACTATAAACTTTGTCAAAGGAAGTTTAAGCCAAACTCTTAAAGGTACAGAGGTGTCTGCCTTCTGGTTCCACAGCAGGGCCACGATAACTGAAGGCTCTGACTCCCATCGACTCTTGAAACTCTGAGACCATCAGTAAACCAGCATTCTGGGAGAACAGGGTTCTGAGTAGGATTATGAGGACCTGCAAAATTCTTTAAGGTGCAATGCCTGACTGTTAAAGGGCTTTGTGGGTGAGAGTTTTCAATTCTATCCTAGATTTAACAGGGGCCAATGTAGAAGGCTAACACAGGAGAAATATGGTCTCTGTTTCTAGTTCCCTGTCGGTAATCATGCTGCGGCATTTTGCGGATCAACTTCACAGAGACTTTCAAGACTTGTTGGGGCAACCTGATAATAATAAATTACAGTAGTCCAGCCTAGGTAACAAATGCATGGACTGGATTTTTTGCCATCTTTTTTTTGAGGATGATATCTAATTTTAGTGATATTACAGGTGAAGAAGGCGGTCCTAGAAGTTTGTTTTATATGTGAGTTAAAGGACATATCCTGGTCAAGTTTCATCAGGCTTCCTGTTCCAGCCAAATATGATTGCGTGTCATCATAACAATGGAAGTTCATGGGTGATTGCAGCGATAATGTCGCCCCTAAAGGAAACAAATAAACTGTCAGGTGAATAGCATTGGTCAAGCACAGAACCCTGTAATTGGAACTGGAACATGGGTTGTAACAAGCTTTGTCTGATGTGCTTAAGAGATTCATTAGTAGCTTTCACCAGTGCTGTCTGTGCTATGATGCAATAAATCCTGACTAATCCTTGGATAAACTGTTGGATCTTAAGAAAGAAAGAGGAGGATTGGGATTGCAGGTCTGTGAGGAGTAGGCTTTTAGAAGAGGTTTAATTACATTTACTTAAACTAGAGCATGGTTAAAACACTGAGTAAGTTTTTACACACTGAGAAGTAATAGAGAGTCAAGT
Source organism: Lates japonicus (assembly GCA_033238685.1). NCBI lineage: Eukaryota > Metazoa > Chordata > Actinopteri > Centropomidae > Lates > Lates japonicus. The sequence continues at coordinate 91,024 of BRZM01001551.1, forward strand.
GCTGAGAGATAAACGTGAGCTAATTCATTATTGTTGATCTCCCATTAATATTAAAATCACCACCACCTGGCAGAGCAATTAGTGTTTGGATTTTTTAAATTTCATTTTAACTTATATACTTTGAGTGATTATTCTCAAGACGGTTTCTCTGCCCAGCTCCTGGAGATGCAAGGAGGTGGACAAAATGGTGAAATATAAATATTCTAAGAACACCAATCAGTGCTCCTACCACTCATCTATGTCCCCAAAAGAAAAGAAAGACCACAGAAATGAGTCAGCACTAAGCAGAAACTGAGGTATTGTGTTGACTTTGTGTTGTGTGGCCTGAAACATAATACTTGAGTTTAAATACTCTAGTCAAATGTCATTTAGTAGATACAAGAATCTTAACGGATGATATCTGCAGGTAGCACAAGAGTGTCTGATATTGCTTTGGAACTTTATTAATTAAACAGGAAGCTCCAGCCATTGAAAATGTTACCGATACCGTCCCAGCTATGATGTTTTACCTGAACTGAATGTGCAGGTGATGCAGAATCAAACGCTCTCCCTCAGGTGAAGACCATGATGACTTTGCTTGCGTTGTTGTTCCGATATGTGACATGTTGCTGCAGGACTGTTTCCTGACCATAATTCAGCCTACGTGCCAGAGTCTGATCAAGTCCTGTGAACCGCTTCCCTCAGAGCTGCCAGACACTTTGGCAACAGTGGCATCAGTACCTATTGAAGGATGCTCTTGTTTCATTGTCTTTCTATGGGAGAGTAACTGGTAGTGTGGGATTTGGCAGCAATAGGAAAATACAGACTAACTCTAAATATATTATATGTATCTAAATATATACTTTATCAACAATAGTATGTGACAGTATACAGTATTTGGAGTTATCCTGGACACTCCCTTGTTTGTGTTTTGAAAAACACTGTGAATTTGGCGCAAATAAAAGGTTTCGAAATTCCTTAGGAAAAATACCTATAGAGCCAAGCCCTGCACACTTTGCTACTATTTGGTTTCATCCTGTCAGTATTTAACATTGACCTGTACCGAAGGGCTTTTAATGTTTAACATCATGAAGAAGACTGAAAGGATGAATCCTGTACATAAACTTGCTTCACTGTTTTAAAAATGTTCAATCTATGTTTTATTGTCATAAACTGAGCCCGTTCTGAACCAAGTTTACAGACTGCTTTGTTTTGCAGGTCTTTCTGGACGCCAAGCTGGAAAAACAGTATGTTAATACCTTATATGATTAATATTAATAATATGTTGTAGTTGTGCAAAACCTTAATGATACCGTTCTTCCTCTACAGAGTCTAAGGTTGTGTTTGAGAGAGCCGCTGCGTGTCAGCCGCGAGCCAACAGCAACCCTCCTCCTCAGCTGGTGTCCATGTGTCATCACCTGAGTCTGTCATCAACACTGCGTGCTATAACCTCTGGGCCAGGACTCTTGTAGAGCTGATCAGTGCTGGACACCACTCAGCACCACGTCCATGTTGAACAATATGTTTTTAAGTGCCTCTTATCAGTATATGCTCTCCTGCAGCTCGCCTCTCACTGGATAGTGATGTGTCTGTATTTATGCAGTACTATCCATTTTATGATGCATACAGTAGACATTTTCAGGTCAGAGGAATTGACACCTGGCCCAAAAGATAAAGTTAAATAACAATGACCCAAGGAAAAATGGTTGACCATTACTGCTTTCTAATCATTAACCTGTTTTGTTATATATTGTTTTAGCTGGTGCATCAGTTGGCGGCTCTCCCAGTCTGAAAACAAACTGCCCCAAGCTGGTGTGTCAGCCTCTCGTCTTACTTTCTTTAAATATGCATTCATTGTACGCAATGACACCTCAGACACCCTGTAGAGCAGAAGTTAGTGCTGCATATCCACAAAATGGAATTAACCCCAGAAAGGAAGGCAGCAGTAATACCCTCTGTCTGTCTGTCTGTCTGTCTGTGTCACCATGGTGAGTTTATATGAAGTTGGAGTACAGGAACAAATTCCTGAGCCCATCCTGATCAGACCCCGATCCTCAGTGCATAGTTTTAATCCTCCAGGTACACAGAGTATGTAGCTGCAGCATCAACAGTGCGACATGATAACACTACTCCCACTGCAGCTGTGCCAATGCTGGGTTAAAAGGCAAGTACATCACAAGTATTAGAGAAGTTTAATGTTTGTCTTGATAATGTGTTATTTTCCTTTGTGCACATATGAAGTAAAAAACTGCCTTTAGTGAAGTTCCTGGAGCGAGGCTGACAGGGTTCCCACTGTGTATTACAGTGGGGACCAAACACCTCTGCTAACATCAGGAGAAACAAATACACATTTATGACACATTATATCCAGCTTCAAAGGGAAATAAGTAAAGCTGCTACCTGAAACTCATGGTGTACGCTCTGTTAACACACTAGATGATATAATCTGCCTTTGTGCCCCACCAGAACTCACAGCTTCTATATCCTCACTGCACATATCTACTGAGCAGTCACAGTGCAGAGCTCACAGTGAACAAAAACACTGAACCCCTGCTTGGTTTTGACCTTTGGCAGTTCCTATAAAGTTTATTCAAATGAGACAACGTCCTCAAAAAATGTTGACAAGAAACAAAGGCAGCTTGTCAGCTATGAAAGGAGGGATTCAGCTTAGCAAGGGACAAGTTTGCTTCACAGTAATCAATCAGGGCAGCACATCACAATGTTGGAGGGGATTAATGAGTTTTTATAAGCTAGGAAAGTAGGAGTGGATGAAGTGTTCAGGGATGAGGTCAGTTTGAAGACCTCAAGCACAGAGCTTTTTACTGAGCGACACTGACTGCTCATTCTGATCAGGTAGACACATTTTGGAAGGCAGAGATTAGTCTGTCTCTTGCTGGAGGAAGGTCCTGCTGTGCTGTGCCACACACTCTGATGATCTGATGGATAAGGAAACATTTAGGCCTCTACCAGTGGAGAAGACACTGCTGTATTTATTTTTTTCTTATCTGTGACTGAGAGACATTGTAAATGTACATCATCAGTTTGGATTTACTCAGTCTGATGCTTCATGCTGAAATGCATCATCATCAGTCATAAGCAACCAACAACAAACACCTGTGGCTATAAAACTGCATACGTTTCATACTCTGCAGCATTAGTAGGTCTGAGTTACCTTGGATCTTGTGCCTTCTGACAGCACAGAGCGAGACTGAGATGTCAGTGCAGAATGGGAAGCTTTTATGTGTAGATTTCCAGACCTGCTACCCACATATACCCCACTGCCATGTCTGCTGCCCTCAAGTGCCTTTCTGTTTAATTTCTTTTCCTTTTTTTAAAATTCTCAAACCTTTGAAGCGATACTGTTGTCATTCCATCAGCTCTGCACAGAAGATCCTTGGAAACACCCTCCTGTTCCGCAGTGAAAGTGCCTCCGTCAGTTTGGATAAATTGCCTTCTATAAGCAAGAAAATGGGTCATATTAACTTTGATGATTTGCATAATAGCATGCCACATGACATCAGCACAGAGTGTTTCCAAACCTTGTTTAGGGTGATGAGTTTGACTTGTGTGTTCTGTGAGACTGGTAGTCATACCTCTGATTACAAGAGGGCATGAAGCCAGCCTCACACAGGAGTGTTAATCACAACAAGTGTGAAGGCTTGATATCCACTGCAGTACCTTTGTTAATGACTTCAGGCCTTACATTTCTGCACGTTCTCAGTGGAAGGAAACCAGATACAAGTTCCATGTTTGGATGTAAAATGAAGAAATGCTGAGCAAAGCAGCGTTCTCAGAGAACTGTCTGAATGTTAAACACTGGATATTCATCATGAAAAATGTGAAGTGTAACAAGTCAGTCTTTAACATTTTGACACTGTAATATAAACACTGCACTGTCTCGAACTGTATAATGTATATTATGTATATACAGAACACTTTATACAGTATGTGAAATGCAAAATAAACCAGTAAGATGAATGAGAATGTGATGAATCATTTTTGCATACATGCATCATCTGTATCTGCTATCTTACCATACATTAATTCCAATGTAAAAGTCTACTGGCCAAGCAGGGCCAGGAAACGACCATGTGCAATGAGCTGTAGACCACTGCAGAGCTGTAGACTTGAGACTCGAGTCACAAAAACTTTGGACTTGTTTGCCTGCTTTGTATGACTGAACTTGACTTGATGGCAAAAAAAAAAGCTGAGAGGACCAGATTTGTTGACCCACAAATATTGGAAACTGTAAACTGTCGTGAACAATGAACATAAACAGGATGTGCACACTTTTCATTTGCAGCTGGCACAAGAATGGAGAGAATGCTAGCAGCTTAACAGTCCCCCCATCACATATTATTTAAATATTCTATTTCATATTTAAATTTCCATGATTCAGTGTCTCAGTGTTTATAGAAAAAATAGACAATTAAAAAAATAAAAAGTAAAACCAGGAATCACTGAATCTTGTTGAACTAAATTTGATCTAAACCTTTGACTCATTGAGCAGTTGAACACATTCTACAATGGAAATGAAACATTGTCTGGACAGTTTGTCCCAACACTGTTGCAGAAGTTCACATACATGTGTTGCACTTGTTGCTTTGCTCTCTGCTTCTGTCCACTTCAGCCCAAATCAGCTGTGTGGGGTTGAAGTCTGGAGACTGTGCTGCTCCTCCATCATGTGAAGCCTCCATCTGGTTCTGTTCTTCTAACATTTTGGTTCATTATCTTGCTGTGGGACAAACCCCTGACCAACCAGTCTGTCTTCCTTTGTTACTGCCTTTTTCTGACAACAACACAGTGTTGTTCTAATATTGCATCAGAGGGTTCCAACACTGCCTTTGTACAGACAGAGGGTTTGAAAGTATTCAACAAAAGTTGTAGCACCTGTAGGAATTATTAGCATCAACCTTCAAGGCTTCATTTATTTCCACTGCTGTTCTTTGACCAGAGGTGTATATATGAATCTCATCCTTTTATTACCTTATTTTAATGATAATAATGTGAACAACCCCAATCTATTTTCACTAATAACACACAAATCATTGTAATGTTCATGTCCATACTGAAAACCTTATTCAAACACTCAGAGTGTAGGTTGGAGAAAGTATGTGAACCCCTTGGCTAATGACATTAACAAAAGCTAACTGTAGTCAGGAGTTAACAAATCTGGAGTCCAGTCAGTGAATCCAGATCAGAGGTGTAGGTCAGATCTACTCTGACTTAGTTTTGAGTTTACTATTGACAAGAAGCATCTGTTGATGTGAACCATGCTTCACAGAAAAGACCTCAGAAGACTTGGGTTCAAGAATAGCTAATTAGTATAATACTGAAAGGATTACAGAGTCATCTCAGAGTTCAGATATTCATCAGTCCACAGTCAGACAAACTGTCTATAGATGGAGATTATTTAGTTCTGCTGTTACTCTCCTTAGAAGATGACGCCCAGCTAAGATGACTCCCAAAGACAAATGGAACAAGGAGCAATGAATTCTCAAGTTTCTCGGTGTACCTTCCAGGATGATGTCAGGGTGTGTGTCTACCAGCTGAAGATCAGCGGGACAATGAGCCTAAACATCAAAGTAAATCTACTACAGAACGACTTCAGACAAAGAAAATCCACCTTTTGTTGTGGTCCAGTCACAATGCAGACCTGAACCCAACAGGGCTACTGTGGACTGAGCTCAGAGAAATGTTTACCCCAAACATCCTGAGAATATGATTAGCTCTGTAGGAAGAATGGCCCAAACTTCCTCCTGAACATTGTGCAGCTCTGATCAGCAGATACTGCAAGAGCTGGACTCAGATTATTCTGAGTCTTAAAAGTTGTGTTCCATAAAGACACAAAAAATTATAATTGTTTTTGTAATTATCAGCTGATGTGCTTTAGCTGTTTGTCTTTACTTGTGACTTAGATGAAGATCTGGTCACATTTTATGACCAATGAATGCAGAAAACAATTCAAAAGAGTTTGCACACATTTTGCTGACACTTTTGTTCTTGATCTTTTTTTTTACTTTGAAGAGCTGTGTTCTCCATTTGCCATGGCCAATTCAGAGTATAAACTCAGTTGGAAAATATGGTAACACTTTAAAATATAGTCTGTGATTTACAGTGTAATTTTACTGTATCTAGCACCAGTAAAATACTGACTGAAGTTTGTGATGAGATCATGGGATGGTAAACAGTCTGTGATCTGTGGATGTGTGGATGAGTAGCCTAGCTGTATTATACAGAGATAGACATTCTGTAATATAGAAAGTATCAGAAGAGTATTTAGACTGCTTCACTTATGCTAAAATCATTTAAATTATTTTTCCCCTCATCAATCTACACTCAATAATCCATAAAGACAAAGCCAAATCAGATTGTTTTTACATTTTTGCAAATTAATTAAAAAGGCAAAACTGAAATACCAGGTGGCAAGGTAATGCAGTGGTTAGCACTGTTGCTGAGTTTGAGCCCCAGTCACCTGGGGCTTTTCTGTGTGGATTCTAAATTGCCCATTCCGGGTGAGCCCCGCCTCTCTCTTGGTATCAGGTGGGATAGGCTCCAGCCCCCTTGCAGCCCTTACGGCTAAGTGGTGTAAATGGATGGATGGATGGAGGGATGAAATATCAAACTGACGTAAGTATTCAGGCTCTTTCTTTAGAACTTAATTGAAGCAACTCTGGCAGCGATTACAGTCTTTTACAGCTCATTCTCTCGGGCATGACGTGACAAGCTTAGTACACCAGATGTTTGATTGGGTTCAAGTCAGGGCTCCGGCTGGACCGCTCTAGGACATTCACAGAGTTGTCCATAAGCATTGTCTTGGCTCTGTGTTTAGGTCACTGTCCTGTTTGAAGGTGAACTTTGGGAGATCCTGAGTGCTCGGGACCAGGTTTTCATTAAGGGTATCTCTGTACTTTCCTCTGTTCAGCTTTCCCTGAACCCTGACCAGTTTCTCTGTCCCTGCAGCTGAAAACCATGCCCAAAGCATGATGCTGCCACCACCATGCTTCACCACTGGGATGGTAATGGGCAGGTTACAAATGGCACCTGGTTTTTTTATTGATATTATTTATACTCATATAATTCTGTTTCATTGCTATGGCTGGAGTGTGGGTCAGTAGATGCTGAGGTGGTGGAGAGGAAAGAAGAATGCAAAAAAGTAGTGAGAGCCAGCAGCACCCTACACACAGGTACAGAGACAGCTGGTGGATGCTTTCATCCAACCTGCTTTCTATTTTTAAGAATGCTGATATATACAACATGTGCATGGGATATATGGGAACAAAATCCCCACCCATGGAGCTAAACTGATTCACCAATTATAAGATAAATGAATATTAATAAACCATTATTTGGCTTGTGTATGCCCACTGTGGGCCCAAATGGAGCTGCAATCATCATGTTTCTCACTGCACTCTCTGTCATGTTCTCAGTTGCCTCTGGCTATCTAACATCATTTTGAGTTTGGTCTCAGAGAGACTGAGAGATTCCCTTATTGCTTTGTCCACCCAGTTATATACCCATTTACATGAACAGCATAGGGAGAAATTACGCCACCCACAAGCCCTTGTTTCCCATTTCCAGTCCAGACAAGTTAATCATGTGAGTTCAGACAGCCAGTCCTCCTCCAATCCATCCCTCAGCTCTTCACCTCCAGCGCTCTCTGAAGAACTAAGTGCCAGTGCCAGGTCAAGGCAAGGTGGAATTCCCTTCAGAGCTCTTCCCACTCCCAAAAATGTAAATGCCCTGAACAGTAAGAACTTCATCTACATTACTCACCACACTGTTCCTCTAACCCTCATCCTTTCTTGAAATGATCAAGAATCAATTCAGTTGCTAGTCACCTCCTCACCTCATGCCTCAGTAGTTCTTGGATAGCCTTGATCCACAAGCCACAACTTTTGTAGTTAGTTGGAGTGTGTTTTGTCATTCTCCTTGCCTCCTGTCAGTCTTTTTCTCCCTCCAAACTAACTGCAACACAACCCCATGAGTCTCCTGACCTCTCTGCTGTCCCCTGCTGTGTAGCATGACCTTGAAGATGTATTCAGTGTTGTTTCTGCGCAAGTGATCTGCTCTCTGGTGCCCCATTACCCACTAGACGCCTCCATAAAGAGAATCTGGCAGCAGGTTCAATCTGTCCCTCCTTGTCTCCTGTAGGACCTGGTTTCCTTTTCATTGAAAAGGAAGATCACACACTTGCGTTGACTACTAAGGACTTCATGACACCACTGTGAAAAACAAGTATCCTCTCCCTCTCAGTGACTCTGCTTTTGAGCACCTCCACAAAGTCACAGTGTTTTCCAAACTCCACAACACATATCAACTCATCTGCAACCACAAAGGAGATGAGTGGAAAACTGAATTTAATACCCCATTATACCATTTCAAGGAACTGGTCATGCCCCACAGTCTTACCATCTTATGATGACAAGTCTCCTGCTGCTCCTACAACTCCACTCAACACTTGCTGCTATAATTAGAAATTACTTACTAATTACTACTAATTACTGCTATTAGTTGTATTGCTATGTTAGCAGTTAATACTTTAATTATCACTACTATCATTACTACTGCTGTATTACTGGCATCACCTTACATTTTGTATGGAACCCGTGTAATGCTATGCTCTTCTCTCGCTATTCTCTGGGCATTATTCTGAGAAAGATTCAATTTCACTATAACCTACCACCCCTGCTCCCGCAACACTAAACCAGACTTGATTCAGAAACCATTCTCCCTCCTTATACTACTCATACTAACTTCATTGTCTCCTGTGTCTCAGTGATCTCTTGTGCCAGTTTCCATTATCCTGCCACTTCCACAAACGCTTTCTTAGCCTGTTCATGTGCAAACCTCCAACCAGTCTCTGCCATTCCCCCTCCTTCTCTGCCATCATCACCCCTCATCGTCCCTTCATCCAAACCCTTCATTTTCATTAACTCCTTTTACCATATCCAAAGCTCCATCTCTGAGTCTGCTTCTAGGACCAACTAGTACAAACACAGTCGTAACACTTTTTGCAGAAACAATCTCCCCACTTCTCCAGTTGCCTTCTTGTCTCTACAAATCTTCAAAGAACATGGGAGGCTGACTTGTGCTCTGATCTGCATTGTCAGCTGTGAGAACTCTCAAAATCATATTCAATCAATTGAGTTTGCCACAAAAATGAAGAGAAATGTGAGGAACCTGAGCTAAATGTGTCATAGCAAAGAGTCTAAGCACAGTGATACTTCACTGTTTCCTTTTTGATAAATTTGCAAAAAAATCTATAATTCTGTTTTGGCTTTGTCATGAATGGGTATTAACTGTGGATATGAAGGCCTGCCTTTGGCCAGATCATCCTGGTATATGAAGTTGTGAGGTAGTTTACTTGCATCCAGCTCCATATTACTAACTCAATATCTTCCCTTTGCTGTAGTAAATTTCCCCATTGTGGGACTAATAAAGGATTATCTTATCTTATCTTATCTTATCTTAGTATTGTGCTCGTCCGTCTCTCTCTCCTCTTCTGTCTCTTTCTGCAGGTATTTCTGCCTCTGGAGCTGTAGAGTCTGATCTGTGATGA
>BRZM01001551.1:100893-139366 GCA_033238685.1 Lates japonicus
TCGCATGCACATATTCCTTATGACATCAGTGTACCCATCTTTCAGGTTGTTCCTTAATCTTTACGAATTCTGCCACATAGAATTAAAAGTGATCTATGGTGGGGTAATCAAGCCCCGGCACTAGCAAGGTGTACCTAATGAAGAGGCCATTGAGTGCCTGCAAGTTTCAATGTTTTTAGCTGTTGTCTCTACAGGATGCAGATAATTGTTCGATGTTAATACAAGAAATTCCTTCTTTCACTGTTTAAAACATTTTATTTCTCTGCTTCCAGCTTTGGTGGGGGTAGATCCTTGCTCAGCTGTTTCAACAACATAGTTTCAGCTCACAGCAGCTCCAGTTTTACATTTTAGCTTCCAACTTTTTGCTACTACAGCCAATACAGGTCCAGTGTCTGTTGAGTTGTTTGGTGTGTTCACGGTTCACTGTCTGAAAATGGGGTTAGTGCGCTTTTAGAGGTGTTGTAGGTATACTTTTTAAACTTGGACAGAGCTAATCTAGTTGTTTCCCTTTGCTTCCAGTAGTCTTTTACACAGCTATGAAGCACATCCTGTCTTCTCTCTTGTACTACATTAAATTACTGTAAATGTCAGAAGCTGAATCATATTTAAATGTCTTCATGTATATTCCTACTTTTTGCAAGTTTCTTTACCCATTCTGCTGATGTTGTTGGTGTGTTGGACAGAAAACCTGTAATTTTGAGAGGATATCACAGTAGTTTAAGTTCTGTATGAAGATGGCCTCCATCTCCTTGGCAACTGCCATCCTGTCTGTGCCTACAGAACCTCCCTCGCCATTAGTGGATCCTGATAATGTAACATGAAAAGACGAGATACCGTTCTACCATCGCTGGATCTAAATACTAAATTACAATTACAACAAATTACAACTCTTTAGCACAAGGTGAAATCTCAACACTGTAGTTGGTTCAACTTTATTTGACCCATTAGTGGCACATAGACTCCTCTGATGCAAGCATTCATCCATCAAGCCTGACTGGTTCACTGGTCCTGAAGGCCATTTCTCAAACATTAATTTCACCTCACTGCACTCTCTGTTACTGTGAGATGTCATTTTTTCCACTTTGGATAAAAGCAGGCTAGCAGGTTCCCTAAGTTAAATCTAAACACACTGTATTCTCTGCACTGGACACACAAAGAAGAAACTGTACTGATCTTCTCATCCACCGTGGAGAACATGACATGACTGAAAGCAACACACATATGCATAAACAATTTTCTGAGGACTCTCCTTTTTTCTACACACAAAACTCTAAAGCCACTAATACAATAACTTGACGAGATTCGTATGTTATGACCATGACAAAATTAGCAATGTTTGTTTTATTTAAGAGCTGAAAATAAAAGCTCTGTGGCACTGTTGAGGAACTTACAGTGTTGGACAAAGCTGAATTATGTTTGGGCCGAGTGTAGGCAAACATGCACAGTGATCATACCAGATAAATCCATGGTTGTTTCTTTTTTATACATTTATCAACCCTTATGCGTCTGATTAAAGATTTGTCCTAACAGAAGACACAATAAGTGACACAATTAGTGACACAGAAGTAATCTGATTAAAAACACTGATTATCCCAGCTTTGGAGACAGTTAGTTAGATACTGTCAGCTCACTATCGCTACGTAAAATAAGCAATGAATTAAAGAACTCAATAAGCCTTAAAGTTTGTTCTTTTTAAACTCAGGCTTAAAGTTTCTGCTCTGATAATGTCTGAGCTGTTCATTCGTCTTTCGCGAACATTTTCTTCTTGCTTTTTTGTTTCATCCCATTTGTTTCATTTCTATCTTTAAATTCCTTTTAAACCGTATATGTTTCTTTTGTCTTGTGTTTTAATAACCTTATAAATGTCTTTTAAATCTAGGTTAAATGTGTAATTGCCCTGCTGTTGAAACAAAGGCACCAGTGAACGCTTTGACCTGCCTGCATACAAGGACATTTGTTTTGACGATGAAGGAGGTGAAACAGAAATTCACCACCTTCACTCACCTTTTCTGCAGTTCAAGGCTTGCATACTTCAAAGCCTGATCCAGACCTCATCTGAACTCTGCTTCTTCCAGGAACTGCTCCAAGACCAAGCTCACCTGCCTTTACATCCTCCTGCAAAACACGCGACATCTGACTACCACTTTCATCATCCTGCGATTATTATGGACCTGTTTGACTGAACGTCAGTGTGTGTGACAGTTTACCGGGCGGAGTGTTGATGAGGACTCACTCTCCACTCCTGTCGCCTCTCTGGCCCTCCAGCTCCTGCAGGTTTGGGTGTCGTAGAGCCAGGCTGCCTCCACAGCCTGGAAGCCAGCCGAGTAGCGGCGCCCTCTGGCTGAAGTCTGGCAGCCCCACAGCCAGGAGATGTTCTGCACAGAACTCAGCGGAGCCATGCTATGCCCAGACTGTGTGTTGACTTTCACCCAAGCTACCTGCCAGTTAGCGTACACCCGCTTCAAAAACAGAGAACCAGCGTTAGAGGCGAAAACGGAAGGGCGAACTCAAAATAAAAAACCGTAGATGTCGCCTGCTACTTAGAAAAATCATTACATTTAAAAAAAAAAAAAAGCATTAGTCGTCGGGACATTTTGAAAAATATAAACATGCTGTAGGTTTACAGTGTCAAATCGACCAGGAGCAGTTTGCTTTTTGTCATATTGACTGGTAGCGTGCTTCCTGACCTTTTAATCTTATATCTTTTATATACAGTCCATGTTGCTGACTAGTGCAGTGAGCAGGGAATGGCAGGCTGCAGCCGATTAGGCCAAAAAGTCTCATGTCCTTTTCTGACCAGTTTTTCGCTGGATGGAAACGCTATGATGTCAAAGGCGGAGAGGTTCAGAGATCATGTTGCTGGATTATTACAGAAAATAAACTCTGTGACAAACAAAAGTTAATGACAGTTAATACGTTGTTCAGCAAGTCTAACACAGCCACCAGAGGTAGAGTTAAAATCTATGTTATAATTCTATCTCTCTTCCTGTGTTTCCTGTTGGTATCCTACTGCCACCAAAATCACAAAATAGCTCAACACCTCCCAGTGAATTGGCACAAAATCCAGCATTATTTGTCTCTCCTGTCCTCAGTTCACCCCACCGATCATCATCACTCAGCTCTACTTCCTAGTCCATTGTTGATTAGGAGATGTTACTATGCTAACAGTCTGGTGACATATTTAACATCACACCCGTGGAGCATTTAGGTCAGCACTGCTGTGCTTAAATGAGTTACAACCTCACACACAGCCACTAGCAAAGCCATAGACCGTTAGCCTTATGGATAAATACATTTTTGTTGCTTTGTGCCTTGACCTGATTTGAGCCTTCCAGACTCTCTTGAACTCAAGGTGTGATTGCTCCTCAAATTGCTCCTTGTGCCTGGCAGCTAATTAGTCAGTGGCTCTAGTTGTTAGCACTATGAGAAGCCCCAAGGCTTCTTACAGCAGAAACTGACTGACTAGTCACCCCTGTAGCACTCTGTACAAATGAACTAGCTCTAATACACTGGCTTGATCAGGGAGTACTCTACTCCTTCCAGCAGGCATGTAGTCCCAAACTCACTCGTGGCTCATCTTGCCCTGTCAGTGTGGGACATGTGTCAGACATCCACCCTTGTTAATGAGGCCACTGGCAGGCTGGGGACGGCAGATTTCGGAGAGCGGGTAATTGAAAAAGCAGACCATCAGCCTCATATACACTAAAGCTGCAATGGTTGCTGACAGACCCAGACATATTGATTTTGTGCTTTTTAATTTTTTCCATCTTCCTCAGGCTGATGTGTATGTGTATGCTGAAGTACTGACATACCAAATGTTGATGGATGTCCCAGCTACTACAGCAGGAAATGAGGGACAGTCTAGGTCACATGAGGGAAACAGTTTGTAGTGAGCTTTGTTTTTTATGGTATTATTGTACAGTATATATGAGTTTACTCTATACCCCACTGTGAAACATGGCACAGGATAGGCCTAATGGTCAGATAACTGCTAAGTAATACAAGCAACAAATGATTAGCCTACTTGGCAACACCCAGTGTGATGTATCACTCTACTTCTGGTGGCACATGTTATGTTCAGGTGCCAGGACTAACTGAGGCCCAACATGACTCAAACATGGGACACCAAGGCTGAAATAGCAAGAGAATCCCATTGAGCTAAAGGCATGGAGTGAGATGATGGGATTTTAGTGGGTGTGGAGATGAGCGCATGTTCTGTAAGGTGGGGAACCAGGATAAAGGGGTGCAGACTGTGAGAGTGGAGGTGAAACAGAGGGGTGGAGACTGAGGAGGATTCTGGTATTTTATGTATAGAGCTTTCAGCAGAAGAAGAGCACCAACATAGACAGACAATCTGACCGCCACACAAGCTTAACTTCTCAGCAAAACCATAACAACAGGACTGGGAGATTTACCAGGTTAATGGTAGAACAATCTGCGACCACTGGACAGGGCAGATTCGAAAGATATACCAGAGCTGATAGAGTGGATGTCTTGGCCTATAGCAGCATAACTAGGTTCAGGTTCAGGCCTGAGCAACCCTAACTATGCCTTTATCAAAGAGGAAAGTTTGAAGTTTATTCTTTAAAGGTAATAGAGGGTGTCTGCCTCTCGGACCAAAAAACCTGAGAGAAGGTTCCATAGTAGAGGAGCCTGATAACTGAAGGCTCTGACTCCCAATCTGCTGCTGGAACTCTAGGAACCAACAGTAAACCAGCATTCTGGGAGAAGGGTTCTAGTGCGACAACAGTGAAACTATGAACTCAAGGTTAGATGGTGCCTGATCATTAAGGGCTGCAGGTGAAATGAAGATACTAAAACAATTACTGTGTCCTGCAGATGCACACATTGATGTCAGCAATTGCATCTGCCACTCACTACTGAGTAGTTTTTTTGAGATACTTATTACTTTCATACTTTTACTCCACTAAGTCAATATATCATAACAGTACTTTTTCTTAAGGTTCCGCTTTTTGTTTACTCTACTCACTACCACCAAATCACACAGAATCTCAAATAATGTTTGTAGAAAGTCACAACTGATTGTTGACTGCTTTTTTCAATGATTTTATGGAAATTGGGGGTTAGATATGGGTTTATAGTCAATAATACACCTGGATTGAGATCACCAGCTAAGAAGAGGTTTAATTACAGTCATTTGTTAGAACTGTGGTATAGTTCGTTGTTTAAGACAGATCACATCTAGTAAAACCCAGCAAGCAGTTTGAAGTTGGGATGGGGTCTAAGAGGCAGGTTGATGGTTTAGATGAAGAAATTACAAAATTAGTCATCGATGGTTGATAGAGGACAAACAGTCTAGTTAATTATTTTTGGGATAAATCAGTGCTGGTTAGAATTTTACTATGAAAGCAGTTCATCATTACTACTGAGAGGGAACATGGATCAGTAGAGCTCTAATTTGTCAAATTGGCCAAGAAAAAGGAAAAGAAACCTGGGGTTGCTTCTATCTTCCTCTATAGATGATGAGTCATAGCAGCTCTGGCATTACAGAGGCCTTCTTATATCTTTTAAGACCATCCTAGTAAGGGTAAGCAGGGATCTTCCAGTTTGGAATTAATACAATCAGATATCAATGATTTGAAGAATATAATGGTGATAAGGCCAAACATAAGTCAGTGAGCTAACTGTTTTTCTCGAGCAACTTCTGCAGGAATAAATATCGCTTCCATTACAATGTTTGTGCTTTCCCAAATATTGTATTCCAGATTCAGGTACATCCTTTGGCCTACCATCTCCTGGGAAAAAATATCCGTTCTTTTAACTGTTCATTAGCACCAGCTTTTCATGATGATGAAGCTGAGAAACTTATTGTTGAAGCTGAACAACATCTAATATAAAGTATTTATAGTATTCCATATTCAAGTATACACAACCCATAACATTTTGCACACTTTATTGTGTTGCAGGTTTTATTTTTAGCTCGAGTAAAATGTCATGTTTTCCCATCCGTCTACACTCACAACCCATAATGATAAAGAAAACATGTTTATGTAAATTTTGCAAATTTCATAAAACTGAAATTCCTCTCATTTACAAAAGAATTCAGACCCTTTGGTTGTTGTAGGTGCTGTGATCAAGTGCATTGTGTTTGCTGTAATTATCCTCAATATGTGTTCCGGAACTTGATCACGATCATCTGTGGCAAGTTTCATTGATTGAACATAGTTTAGAAGGGGACACACCTGTGTATATCAGGTCCGATGTCACACTCCGTATTTCAGTACAAAAAACCGCCATGAAGTCTAAGGAACTCACTGTAGACCCACAGTACCAGCCAAAGTTGACACATCTCATTCAGTGGTGTTCTTTATTTGTTTATACCATTTTCTACACTTGTAGATTAACATCAGAATCAGAACTGAAAACCAGAATTACTTTTTATTAGTCATGTATGTTGACACAAAGAAATAAAGATAGAAAGGCGTATTTAATATACATGCTAAGTATATGGATAATACAAGAGTAGACAATGCCAAGATTTACATTTTCATCGGTGAAGGTGGAAACGAGTGGTTCAGGTCAGCCATGTTGAAGAGAGTAATGGTCAGTGGTTAAAGCTGCCTTGTGTCTGGATGGTTTTAGTGTAAAGTTCTAGCTACCATGGAGGGGAGGAGTTAGAAGATGTTGTGCCCAGTGTGTGAGAGTCTTCTGCGATGTCATCGAAGATATCAAAACTATGAAGGAACTCATATGGAATTAAGTGTAGTGAACAAAGTTAAACCAGAATATGTTTATATTTTAGATTCTTCAAAGTAGTCACCTTTGCTTTGATGACAGCTTTACAAAACTTAAGTATTCTCTCGCCAGATCTATGAGGTAGTCACCTGAATGGCTTTCCAACAGTCTTGAAGGAGTTCCTAGAGGTGTTGAGTACCTTATTGCTTTGCTCTCTCACTCTGTGGTCCAACTTGTCCCAGACCATCTCAGTTAGGTCTAGTCAGGTGATTGTCATCTGACACAACACTCCATCATGTAATAGCTTTCTTTTTTAACAGATATTTCTAACAGTTTTGGAAAATACAGACAAATTATGTTGGCCTGCAGACAGTGGCATCAGAAAGCTATGATATAAGATATGTAATAATTCAGCCAAATATTAAGTATGGCAGTATTTGGCCTCCAGCTGAAACTGTCATCGGAGGCAGATTTCCATTTGAAATATGGTGCTGAACTGTGAGATAGGTGAGCTTTTAGTTTGCCACTTCACAGGTGTCCAGAGTCACTGCTGGCTTCATTATCTCTGAGCAAACAGCCCTGCTGACTTAGTCTAATGTATGCAAATGCTGACATGGTTGCACCTCTGACAACAGCTGATAATGGTGGTTTAGCTGCTGTTGTGTCATTTATACTGACATCCTGTGATTGTGGGAGAACTCGGGGAATTCACTGCACTCCAAGACAGAAATATCCTACAAAAAAACGAAACAAAAGTTGTCATACACTGAGAGGACAGTGTCTTTTAAATTATTCACAAGTGCAACTGTGAATGAGTTTTACCACAGGCCTCATCAGGCTTGCTTTACAATAATCTTACACACAAACAGCTGACAAATAGTCTGGGTCAAATACCCAACTTATATTAATGAATCAAAAGTACTTACAATGATGGTGGGTGAAAGAAAGGCTTGTAACTTTTGTATTTCTCTGACCATTACATGATACTTGATACTACAACAAAATATCCATACAAACAGCTAAAATGCCACAGTCTTGTTCAAGTGTCCTCTGTGTGTATGTTGCCTAAAAATGGTCTACAAGTGAAACAATGAAATAAGTGATGATTCAGAGGGATCAGTCACCTGTTTTAGAAAGTCAGATAGGGCCAAATTCATATTCAATATTTCATATTTAATCTCCCAGCTATGACTCCAGTGTGAGGCAGAGAGGTGTGCTTCAACAGTGGACTACTTTCATGCAGAGCTCTGACACAACCCATCTTATATAATCAGAATAAAAATAAGTACTGTTTCACATCCAAAACTGACATGAAAAGTATTCAGAGTCCAGGTGACAGCCAGTCCACTATACAGGTAACAGTGGTACCGTTTGTTCCATTGTTTTATTGTCCCACCACAGAAAAAAATTAATCTGAATCATGTTTTCATTTGTTAGCTGAGGTTTTGTCTCCTGTCTGTCTCTGCAGCTGCTAAATGCTCCACTATCTGTCTGGTCACTCAGGAAATCATGTGTTTCCATCTCAGCAATATTTCATCTAACACAATATTGTGAATTAGATTGAACATTTCCCTTCATATCACAGAAAATAATACCTATTTTCAGTACATTCTTTAAAAACATATGTGCATTTACAATCATGCCCAGATCATAATGCTGATGACAACATAGTGTACCATAAAGGAATACTTTGTGTATTGTACACAAAGTCAAAATGATGGTAAAATGTGTCACACAGCAGTATTTGGTTTTGATTAAAAAAAATATCATTTTGTTAAGTTTTCTCAATCCACAGCCAACTTCCACCCATTCTTAATGTACCAGCAATTCCCTGGAAAACACTCATCAGATAAAGTTAACTACCCTTAAATAAAGCCAAACTGAAATATAAATATCCTGACAGAAGCAGGTTACATTGTAAAGTGAAACAGTAAGCGCCACATGACCCAGGAGGATTAGCATTCTGCCAACACACCACAAACTGTCACACAGTGAGTTTAAGAACAGGGAGAAATCACATTTATTTCACAGGCAGCGCAGAAATGTCTGTATGAGAAAGAGCTCGTCTTTGACTAGGTCTGAGTCTGACAAGCATGTGACAGTCTGAGAGCTGACGTCTTTTTTTCTTCACTCTCAAAGCAGGTTTGCTCCACTGATAATAGGAACCAAAATAATGTGTTTGGAAATCTGAGTCTAGCTCAAACCTCTGGTGAAAATCTGCCTTAGAACAAAAGAGAACCAACTCAGGTTCCCAGTCCCTGGAAGAAGAAGAATCTAAATCAGATCAGGATCAAACTTTTAACACAGCTCCAGTTCTCCTCAGTACACCTGTACTCAGGTAGTTTGTTCCAGCATGTTGGAGAAGTTGTCTCAGTTCATCTGTGGATTCAGGCTGTCTCAGTGTCTCTGTCTCTTCATGTAATCCCAGACTGACTCCATGATGTTGAGATCAGGACTCTGTGGGGGTCAGACCATCTACTGCAGGACTCCTTGTTGTTCTTGTCTCTGAGGACAGTTCTTTATGAAGCTGACTGTGTGTTTGGACTCATTGTCCTGCAGCAGAGTTAATCTGGGACTGATCAGACACCTCCCTGATGCTACTGATGAAGGATAAGAGTCAAAACATCTACAGTGCTTAAAACGTTTTCACCGATCTTGAGAGACTGTCAATGACTTTCAGAGTGAAACAGAAAAAGCAAAAGCCAGGCAGTGCAGAAAAGCCCCACTCTTTCATAATACTTTTCTCTTTCATAAGATTGCAAGATCTCAGCAGTGGAGTAATTTTAAAAAATTGGGCACAATTCCACTAGAATGTCTTTCTCAGCAGTACAAAGAGAAGCCTGTTGAGATCATAAGACATCATTTCTGTCCATAAATGAGGAACTCTGCTGGGCCTGCACAGTGAGAGCTCTCTGTGCTCATGTCAGTGGGATTTTATTTTCAAGATATCTCTATTATGGTAAGTATGTGGGTTATTGCTAGGTAAAAACCTGGAAATTAATCCACCCCCAGGATGCTGTTCAGACACCTCATATCAAGTGCTGACTTTTTACTCATGTATTTTAAAGCAAGCATACATACTCAGCTTTCTTTCAGTCTGCTTCACATTCATGCAATTACCCTCGGAGCTGCCCAGCAACCACCTGCTTCTTACTTCTTACTACTGCTGCTGTAGTTTGTTTACTGCTGGCAAGTGAGCAGCAACACTGCAGCGATTCACATCATTCCAAATAAACAATATTATGTATTTATTTGCAAGACAAGCAACGTAGGGGAAAAACATGTTTATGATACTAAAAGAATTAATATTAACAGTAATTGTTCTAAAAATGCATTGAGGAGGTGTCCCATTATAAGAAAACAATGGGCAGGGTGGAGGTAGCTCCATGTAAAGCATAGTTACTGCTCAGCTGAAAAAGAAGTTGCAAACCAATTATGTGATTATATGAAATGGTACGTTTAAAGATTTTCAATCAGGATTTACAGTATAGGACGGCACGGTGGTGCAGTGGTTAGCACTGTCGCCTCACAACAAGAAGGTTCCAGGTTTGCAAAGGGCTTTTCTGTGTGGAGTTTACATGTTCTCCCTGTGTCTGTGTGGCTTCCCTCTGGGTTCTCCAGCTTCCTCCCACAGTCCAAACACATGCAGGTTAACTGGTGACTCTAAATTGCCTGTTAATGTGAGTGTGAATGGTTGTTTGTCTCTATGTGTTGGCTCTGTGATGGACTGGGGATCTGTACTGGGTGTACCCCACCTCTCACCCAATGTCAGCTGGGATAGGCTCCAGCCCCCCTGTGACCCTTAATAGATAAGCAGTATAGATAATGGATGAATGAATGATTTACAGTATATCACTCCAGCACACATACAGCACTGGTGAATGCTAGCAGTGATCTTCTCATGACCTCAGACATTGGGCTTGTCTCTATACTTGTCTTGCTAGATCTTTGTAATACATTTGACACCACAGATCACAAAATTTTATCAGAGAGACTCAAACGTGTCACAACACTGTATACTTCACCATAGGCAATAATATCAGGAAGCACCACAGAAATTTCTACCACTACACCAATGACTCCCATCATCAACACACAACCACCAATGCAGCTCGCTGATTTCTTTTATGACATGTTTAAAAAGTAATAATGAGCAGCTGAGCAGGAAAAAACAGTCATGTTATTCTAGAGCTACAGACATGTCAACACACTGTCGCCAGAATGGCTGAAAATGCTAAATAAAATCCAACATGAAGACTAATACAACTGAGGCAGATAATTTTATAGGAGCTCACTATATCAGATTTCACTGGGTAACAAATAGCTACAAATATGTAACAAAAGTAGGTAATTTATGTTGGTTATCTGCTGTAACTACAAACAATACCACCTTGTAATAATGCATGAGCACTCCCAAGTCAGAATATGGAGTTTTTTTCTTGTTCTTCCTATTCTGCCAACATTGCATGAATGCAGCATTAATGCAGGCCTGATTTTGTACTTCTGCAGAGTCTGAGGTTTCACACAGACAATATCATTAGGAGTTTTCATATCATATTCTGCACCTCACGATTTACATCCACTGCAGCGGCTGTGGCTCAGGAAGTAGAAAGGTCGCCCACCAGTCGGAAGGTCGGTGGTTCAATCCCGGGCTCCTCAAGTCTGCATGCCGAAGTATCCTTGGGCAAGATACTGAACTCCAAACTGCCTCGCCTGTCATTGGCATATGAATGTGTGTGTCTGTGTTAGAGAGCACTTAAATGTATAGAATAAGTGCTGTATGAATCTGTGTGTGAATGGGTGAATGTGACCTGTAGTCTGAAGCACCTTGAGTGGTGAATACGCGCTATATAAGTACAGTCTAGGGATGCACCGATATCACATTTTTTCAATCCAATTACAAGTACTTACATTTGAGTACTTGCTGATACCGAATACCAATATGAGTACTTATTAATGCCATTACATTTCGTACATTTACTTGAAAACGTGTTTTATTTTCATCAGATATTGTTTCATTCTCTGGCTGTAAGAAATTGCTGTGACTGACCCTAACCCTCTTTGAACTCGGCGTCGTGTTGGTTTTTTAGATGTTTTATCAGATTGCTTGTGTTGAAAGTAATCACTTTTGTCCCTCTTCTTGACAGCTTTGCAGAGCATAATTTGCAGTCCGCCTTACTTTAGTCACCATCATCTACTTTGAAATACCTCCACACCACTAACATTGCTCCTCCTTGCTCTCAATTAGCACCTGAACGCCCAACTGGGCGATCGTGCAGGAACAGATGACTAGACAGGATGTGCTGATTTGTCCTATTTTGAGTCAGTGCCGTTTGGAGGCTGGGGTGGTAGGTGGGTGGATGTAGCCTGTCCAACTTTCATGTTACTGAGGGTTTTGTTGAATCTTTAGTCTCTTATTGTTCTTGAGTGAGTTATTAGAGCTTGAGTCCCAGAATGTGGAGAGGGCCAGCAGTTTAGGGACAGCATACTTACAGAAGCTTTTCTACTGTAGGCTCTGCACTGTTGTGTCTATCTGCTGGCAGACTATGGGTGAAAGGGTCACTGATGGCTGCCATGACTGGAATGCAGTGTGCTGCTTGATCCACACAAGTGTAATAGTTTTTAATACTTTTCCAGCAGTGGACTCTAATTCATTTCAGTCCTGATAAGATGTGAGGGAACCTGGTCATATCTGGTAATTGCCTCTTCACTTCAAACTCAGCCTTTTCAGCAGGAAGCTATTGTTTCCTGGGATGTGTCCTTTAGGTACTCCAGCATCTATGTTCTGAAAAAGAACAGGAAGTTGAAATGCAGCATATCTATGTTTTCTAGAAGTAGTTGCAGGCCTCTGCTCAGCTCCGGAGTTTTGGGGAGTTGTAGGTTGTGGTGCTGTTTTATAGAATTGCATTGTAGAGTTCACCAACCAAACATGGACAAAATATTCACAGTATACAGTGGACAGTTTTTACTGCATGGCTCTTGCACTGAAGTCATCACTGATTAGTAAAACAGAAACCCCTTTACACTATAACACAATCAATAAATTAACAATCTCCCCAATACTTCATGCAATGTAAGAGAACAAAACAACATAAAGCATCCCTTTCAAATGTAAGTCAAAACACAACAAAAATACAGTAAAAATAGACATGGGTGCCAAACATACATGGTAAAATACAGTGGTATGAAAAAGTTTGGGCACCCTGATAATTCAAGATTTTCCTTTATAAATCACTGATTTGACTGGATCAACCAATTTCAGTTAAATATATCATATGTGAACAAACTGATATATGAAGTGAAATGAAGTTTATAAGTTTACAGAAAGTATTATAATTCTTTACAAAACAAAGTAGGCAAATTATAAATTTAGGCACCCCAACAGAAAAATTAAATAAATATTAAGTATATATACCTCCTTTTGCAGAAGCCAACAGCCTCTAAACCCTTTTACATAGCTTCTTCTTTACAAAACATCTCCAGTTCAGTCGGGTTTGATGGTTTCCATGCATGGACAATCACCGCAATTTTCAATAATATCAGGTCTGGGGCTGAGATGGCCAATTCCGAGCTTGTGCTTTGTTCCTCTGCATGAATGCCGCCAGTAGAATTCAGGCAGTGTTTGGGATCGTTGTCCATGTTCAGTGTCAAGCTAACAACTTCAACTTTGTCACTGATTCTTGAATTGTTCTTGAGTCTGCTGATATGGAATCATGGAATATTCAACTTTAACAAAGGTTACAGTACCTGCTCTACATGCATTACAGCATGATGGGACTACTTACCAGGTTACACTGTGGGTAACAAGTGTTGTCTGAATACGTGACCAATATTTCCATCTGCCATGCATACAGCCCTTGTTATGTCAGTAACTCATTTTGGTTTCCATCAGTCCACATGCCTTATTCAATGAAGCTGGTTTGTCCAAATGACTGCTTTAGCATACCTCAGGCGCCTCTGTTTTGGCATGTGCCAAGAAAGGCTTTCTTTCGCATTGCTCCTCCATGGCTCACCTTTGACCGCAGAGTGCGCTGAATGGTTGAACAGGTACTGGTGGCACCATCTGTAACAAGATCATGTTTGTGAGTCTTTGGAGCTGGTCTGTGGGATGAGTTTAAACTATTCTCACCATCCATCGCCTGTGCTTATCTGAGATTTTTCTTGGCCTGCCTCCGGACAGACTAATGGCCCAGGTGCTTGTTTCCTCCACTTCATGGCTCTCTGGTGGGAAAAAATGACAGCTGAGCCCCAGGCTTTTCGGATCCTTCCCTAAACCGCTGATGTTGAACAATCTTTGGCTTTCAGGATCAGGTGACAGTTCATTTTAGGGAACCGTGTGCTCTTCCAGGAGATGCAGGGAGAACAGCTTTGATTGGCCCATGGCTCACCTTTCCTCATGGATTGAGGCGCATGTGTGGGTCAGGGTCAATGGGCTTGCAAACAAGTTTTGTGAACCAATAATTAGTGCTAAGGTGTTCAAATCAGGCAAGGCAACTGAGGGGTGCTTCGGTTATACTTTCTACTTTGTTTAAAATTATTACACTTTCTGTAATCCTATAAACTTCATTTCACTTCTCATATATCACTGTGTTTGACCTGCTCCTGCCGATATATTTAACTGAAATTGCTGATCTGAACAACCAGTGATTTATAAAGGAAAATCTTGAAAATTATCAGGGGTGCCCAAACTTTTTCATACCACTGTACATCAGTGGCAGAAAGTAAATAGTTTTCTGCTGAATCTTTGGGTAACAGGTTCTTGTGAGAAACACACAATGTTTTCTTTCCTTTTACATTGCTGGTCTTAAACAATGATAACAAGAAATGTGAATTACTATCAGTAACAGAATAAAAACTGAACAAACTGTAGCATTTCAGTGAATATTCCCTTTAACAGGTTTATTCAGCTTTATCTCACATACATATTGTTTTCATTGCTGTTGACAAAGAGTCAGAAAGAGCCTTAATCTTTATGGCATTATTTGAAGCTGTACTTTGTGTTGTTCTATCGGAGTGTGTTAGATCGTAAGGTGTTTCTAATGTATTCGCTCCTCTATAGAAGAAGTATGAATTAAGTGGGTAAAATATTAGAAACGCAATTCACTTCAACTTGGATCTTATTTTTGTAACTTTGTCATCATTCTATTAGTAATAAAATTTTACTTATCAAGTTCATCTGATCATTGTCATTGGGTTAGTAATAGAAATACAAACTAAAACCTCAGAAGATAAATCCACAGCTTTTTGGTGTGAAAAAATGAGTTGTTTCTGGAAAGCTAATTCATTAAGTCTGTCTTAACTTTAGTCTGTTTTGATGTCTTAGAAGGAAAAAGCTCAAATGTTTAAGTTATTGTTTGATTTTTACCATTCTTACAACTAGAGAAATGTACCCTATACAAACAGACAATATGTTTTTGAAGAGTTTTAGACCCCTTTCAGTTGTGATGGCTTCAGCTGTGGATTGGATGTGAAGCAGATTTTGTTCTGGGGTACATGAGTCAGCTTGCTACATCAAACTTTTCTCCAAAAAGTCCAGAGAGCAATCATCTGTGTCAGACTCCAGGAGAAATATTCTCTCCATTTTCTCCTTTCATCTCAGAACCCCTCACATATATCTCCTGTCATCTTTGTAGGAGATTTTTTTTTTTTTGGTCATACAAGTGAAGCAGGCTGATGACATCTAAGAATTCCTGTCTGAGCTTCCCTCAAGCTCTTCCCTAAAGCCACTCACCGCCTCCTCATGTTACCTCTGTGACACCGACTCACATGCAGGTGATCTGCAGATCTCAATCTCATTCTCAACAGGATTGAGCTGCTCTTTTTTTCTCAGGAAAAACACCCTTACTGCCTCTATAACAAACCTGTCTCTAAGACCTCTATGACAAGATCAAGGGAAATTCTGCTCAGGCCACTGAGAGTGTTGAGGTACTTCCCTCTGCCCTTTCCTAGCTTCTCCTTTCTTTTGTCTCTCTCATATTTTAATGCTTCCATCCTGGTTTGGTTTATCTCACTGTCAAAAAAACAAAAACAAGCAATGGAATGGATGTCCAGCTGCCTCTACAGAGTGAGAGTAATTTGTTTCCATCAGGTCAGAGGTGTCACTAACAGATACATGAGCTCTGTTATTCCATCATCTGTGTAATTACATGTACTGATTTATTGATTGTGATATTCATTGTGGTAAGTTACTTCTCAGTAACATTAAAGCTTTGAAGCTTATTCAACCTGCTCCAACCTTCAGCACCAACACTCCCCAGTGGCACCGAGAACACAAACAGCCCGAGCTGATCAGTCTAAAGCCCCAAAGTATAGTTACAGTAGTTTGAGGAAGTGGACATCAGCTATGTCTGTGTGTGTGTTCTGAAGTTAGAGAGAAAAATTCATCAACCAGAGGTCAGTGGATGCCAGATCAGAGACAGGGATTACACAATAGCCCTTTTTCAAGGCCTATTGTGGATTTTGACTTGTCATAGTACTAAAATCACCGGCAACACTAACAATGGCTCTGTTCCGTTCAAGTGTGCCAGTAAGCCACGACAGTGTGACAGTGAGCCGGCATGAACAATACCAGGACCCTGAAACTGAAGCAGTTAAATGTAATTCAGCCATCATTCATTCATGTCAAAATGTCTCCTGTGACTAAGGCCTGTCCCCGAGTCCATGACAGCTGAGGCAACTCCATTTACTGTGGAAATCCCCTGAAAAGGCTTGTTAGTGGACCTTGAGATAAAATGTCCTACACTTTTCCTAATGCGCAGTTCTGCTGTAGATCTGTAAAGTGAGTGTATTTTTGTGTGTGTTAGGCTCAGCAGAACACAAACCACACGGCCGGTGACGAAGAAGCACAGCCTGTCAGTGGTTTCATTTTCCCTGGACTTTCCACAGAAATGAGTGTGCAGGGACGATAACATAACAGTTTGTGTGGAAGAAGAGAACTAACATTTCAACTGAGGCCCTCAAGGCTGCTTCAGGGCCTTGTTGACAGAATGATCTCGAGCCAGTGAACTGTGTCAGGCTTGTCATCTATTGGCGCTGACATATCGCTCCTCAAGAAGTGGTAAATAAGTGCACATTCATTCTGAATCTGCTTAGCTCAGACATTTTGCTTCACACCAATGTCCACACATCACTGGAAGGCTGTGTTAGAGAGTGTTCATTAAAGATTCAGCTGATTACTCTCACAACAGGCCTGCTAATGGGCAAGTGGAGGACATTCACTTTTAAACAGACTGTGTCCCCTTCTCTTTGCACGTGAAATGAGATTGAGCAACCAGCTGACAGCTTGGCAGTCTGTTGGCTCTGCGCAGCGCTGCCCGGGGACAGCAGTGGGAAGCCTCCATGTTCACTGGAGCAAAATGAACACAGCTGCAGTTGTTCACTGCCACACACAGCTGTAAATTACATGTGTCACTAAGTCCTCAAACAGAATGAGGTGTTGCTGTTTGTGGTTTTACGGTTCAGCTGCAGCTTCCAGCAGGTGGTGCAGCTCCCACTGCCAGTTTAATCTGACACACATCAAGTGAATTATTCAAAATACACGTTACCTCCTTGGCAATATTGATCCCCATCAAGGATTAAATCACAGTAAGTCTATAAGGCTCATTTCCATTGTTGTTCTCATGTTCAGCATTTCTTCATTATATCAGTTTGGCTTCTTTTCGAGGCCACTTTGAGAAGGATCTTTAATTTGACCAATAATAGCCGTCTTTACTGTAATCAATCTATAAATATACATGTCTTTTAAAATACACAAAATAAAGACAGAAAATAACAAAAGCATCTTGTTAAAAATGACGCCCACTTCAGCTGTTAGCCAGTTAAACGTCCTAAAATGATCAGACAGAACGTTAAATGTCAAGTGCTTTAATAATCTTTTCAGTTACATATGGAATGACTATGTTTACATACGCACTAATATTCCTCTGTTATTCCAAATATGCCAATATTTGATATGGGTCATGTAAATGGCATATTATGTTTTCATATTCCAAATTTGGCCTTATTGCAAATTTTGCATTTTCCAAGACGTGGAATATGGCATGAGCATTCTGTAGACATGTATATACTATGTTTTAAAAATATGTGTCTCAACTGGGCTGTACACAACTCTTTCACAGCTCTGTGCATTGTACACAAACCAACTCCACAAGACTGGGATTAGGGTTAGTGCTGATGAGCTGTTCAAGATGTTCAAGGTCTTTGGATGTGGATAAGGTCAGATGGAGGGCAGCTTCCTTGGCTTTTGATTTGCACCTTTTTTCTTCTCTATGTTGTTTTTGTGAGACTCTTGTAGGAAACGTCTATAACATTTTGGTCTGACCACCCAGGATTTGCATCCTGGTCAAGTACAGGGATTCCTGGGGGTGTCAGTCATGGTCCAGGAGCAGGTGTCTTTATTTCTGATAGGTGCTACTCTTATGATTAAACATGATACTCTAATAAGAATTATGTAACTTCTAATGTTGTATTTTTAATAGATTTTGCATTATGAGATCTAAACAGGCAGAATAGTAACAGGTATGCTTACAGACAGACAGTCAACAGTTATGTAACAATGAGAGCCTACAGCATAAACAGAACAAAGGGAGCCACACTGAGCCCTGTGAAACAATCAGGTAACTGACTGGTGGGAAAAGAGCTGGTGTAAATACAGAGAAGGAACAGGTGTGGAGGTAGGCAGAAACGTTTCAGTGACTGGAAATGGGAAACAGGTGAGCAGGTGGATCTGAGAACAGGGGGAAAGTCTGGAGACATCTGGTGGGTGGGTGGAGTATGACAGGAGACAGAGGGCCAACATAAACAGGGCTGAGACAGGAATCACGACGTCTGCAACACAACACAATGATATACTTTTAATCTGCAGGAAGTTCAACATTTTATTTGATTTCCAACAATTTTTGCTGATGGCAACATAAATATGATGGATGTTTTTATGGTCATGTTCAGGAAACGCATAGCACTTGGGTAAGGTTAGGGAAAGATAAAGGTCTTAGACTCATTTGAGACACAAGACAAGATTTATCCTCCTCAATTCATAACCAATAAATAGTGTTTATATGCACACTGTACTACAAACTGTAGCCTGGTTACACATTTAAAAAAGTATTTTCTGTGTGGAAGTTGTCTCACTCAGAGCTGGACGGTCCTATACACTGGGTCTCACCTCAGGTCAAAGCAGGTGTTAATGTTTACAACTTGGATGAGAGGAAGAGGTGGAACTATTCTCCTGGCCATTAAAAGAGAAAGAGAGGGGAAAAAACTCCATGAGAGTGAAATGTGTGAACAGCAGTGGGGTAGACTTGTGTTCTCTCTCTCTGTCTGTCTCTCAGCTGGACAGTGTGTCTCATGGTCAGTGTCCTGCTTGCCTGCCTCTCCCAGGGCTGTGCTCTGTGATTTTGTGCCTAACAAGAGTGAGAATGAAAAACAGCTATATATTGTGATAAAAAACACATGCCATCATGTGATGCTCTGAATATCAGCATTCGTGTGAGTATGCATGAAATGGTATGTCTATATTTGACTATATTTTGAGACATAGAACTATAGCCCTAACCCACAGGCTCTTATTTGAGTCAGTGTGTTACGAGGAGAAACATTGTTGCATGTATGATACACAGACAGTATTTCTGTCTCTCTGCTGTCTACCTGTCTGTCTCCTGAGCCACTCCTGAGACTGATCTAGAATATTGAACCTCCGGGACACTGTACCCCTGTAATGAAGGTACACACATGAACACATTTGAGTTTAATTCGTTTTTAAAGTTCTGACCTTTATTAACCCACAGTGGTACTGTAGTTTAGGAGCAACTTTTAGTTCTCTGTGCATCCTTACCAGAGGAACAGTAGGAATAAATGCCATCATGATTTAAGCTTTTATCTTTGGAGCAGACACTCAGCAGCTCCAAACACTGTCATGCACTCTTCAGGTTACAGCTGACACCTCATTGCCCTGTTTTTCTGTCTTCCTGTGACAACATTCCCACTGTGATTTTAAAGACAAACACACTCTCATCTCCTCCCTCTGTCTCCTCGTTTCCCTCAGATGACTCAGATCAGCAGTGGTCCATTACAACCACTCCATGCACACTGCAAAAAATAAATAAATAAATAAAAAGAAGAAGAAGGAAAGAAAGAAAAATATACCACCATAGTTTGTAATGATATACCAGCAGAGGAACAAGATTGTTTTCCTTGTTTTAAGAGAAAGACTAGTAAGTAAGAGAGTAAGAATCCATCTATCGTTTATTTTTATTCATATTAATGAATATATTGTCAGACTCATTATGTTAGAGAATAAAACCTTCTGCTTCACATTTCACGAGATATGCAGTCTGGTCTACACAACACACACACACACACACACACACACACACACACACAGAAAATATGAATGAACATGCTGAACAAAAACTACTTGGCTTACAAGCACATGACAAAAATAAATACATACAGTTTAACATGACCTTTATGTGACTATGAAGTAGTCTTATCCTGAATGACAGGCTCATTGTTGTCAAATACTTCTCAGTGAAGCTATGTTGTAGAATTTTTTCTGTAAATAAAAACTGCTAAAGATGAGAATGCTACTGGTTCCTTAATTTAAGACAAAGTCACTTATTTTTACCATGCTGTTTGAAGAAATTGTGTCTTATCATAAGATTTTTGCTAATTATTAATCTTGGATTGGGGTGCACCGACACACTGTAAACAGCCCCACTTGAAAGAAGCCAAACATCCTTAAAAATCATCAAATTGTCTTGTAATAAGCAAAAAATCTGCCACTGGGATAAGTCAGTAAAATTCTTAAAACTAAGTTAGATCTCTAAAGTTAGATCACCAAGTGGATATTTCACAGGTACACATGTAACATTTAAATTGTCCAAATTTTAATGTAGCCTGCTATGAAGGCAGTAGGTCCACTCTCATGGTCCACTGACTGCTGTACTTAAACTGCTGCTCCTGCTGAAAATAAAGACCTACCAGCTGTGAAAATACCGTGTTTGTACTAGGGGTGTAACAGTCCAGAGGAAAAGAAAATTAAAGAAGAGCTCTCAAAAGTGTTTCATTTATTTCTCCTAGACAATTCGAGGTCTGTGTGAAACCAAAATGAGACTATGGCTTATTCCTCCTGTCTCTCAGTTTTTTCTCCAGATCAGAGAGACACACAAAGTCTTAAATTCGCCTCCTTTTAAGTTTCATCAAGTTTCATTTTTCAAGTTCTCATCGAGCTCTAAAATAATTCTCAGATTTCCACGATTTTCGTGATATATAAATGGGTGGCATGGTGGTGCAGTAGTTAGCACTGTCATCTCACAGCAAGAAGGTTCCAGGTTTGAGCCCCAGTTTTCCCAGGAGTGGAGTTTGCATGTTCTCCCTGTGCCTGTGTGGGTTCTCTCTAGGTACTCTGGTATCCTCTCACAGTCCAAAGATATGCAGGTTAGGTTAATTGGTGATTCTAAATGTATGTATGTGGTTATGTGTGTAGACTCAAATATTGCTCCATAGTGGTTCTAGTATTGCTCATTTTTGTTTCCCAAAGGAGCTTAGCAAGGTATCCCCCTTAAGTCTCAAGTATGACTCCTGTCTTGCTATGTGTCCTGCCTCACCTATTTCTCTTAGATAATTTTAGGAGAAAAGTACAAGAAACAAACAGACAAAATAGAAACTAAAATGAGGCTGAAGTGAGAATCACACTATACTAACACCAGTATAAGTAATTTCTAATTATAGCAGCAGGTGTTGAGAGGAGTTGTAGGAGCAGCAGGAGACTTGTCATCACAGATCAGACTCTACAGCTCCAGAGGCAGAAATACCTGCAGAAAGAGACAGAAGAGGAGAGAGAGACGGACGAGCACAATACTAAGATAAGATAAGATAAGATAAGATAATCCTTTATTAGTCCCACAATGGGGAAATTTACTACAGCAAAGGGAAGATATTGAGTTAGTAATATGGAGCTGGATGCAAGTAAACTACCTCACAGCTTCATATACCAGGATGATCTGGCCAAAGGCAGGCCTTCATATCCACAGTTAATACCCATTCATGACAAAGCCAAAACAGAATTATAGATTTTTTTGCAAATTTATCAAAAAGGAAACAGTGAAGTATCACTGTGCTTAGACTCTTTGCTATGACACATTTAGCTCAGGTTCCTCACATTTCTCTTCATTTTTGTGGCAAACTCAATTGATTGAATATGATTTTGAGAGTTCTCACAGCTGACAATGCAGATCAGAGCACAAGTCAGCCTCCCATGTTCTTTGAAGATTTCTAGAGACAAGAAGGCAACTGGAGAAGTGGGGAGATTGTTTCTGCAAAAAGTGTTACGACTGTGTTTGTACTAGTTGGTCCTAGAAGCAGACTCAGAGATGGAGCTTTGGATATGGTAAAAGGAGTTAATGAAAATGAAGGGTTTGGATGAAGGGACGATGAGGGGTGATGATGGCAGAGAAGGAGGGGGAATGGCAGAGACTGGTTGGAGGTTTGCACATGAACAGGCTAAGAAAGCGTTTGTGGAAGTGGCAGGATAATGGAAACTGGCACAAGAGATCACTGAGACACAGGAGACAATGAAGTTAGTATGAGTAGTATAAGGAGGGAGAATGGTTTCTGAATCAAGTCTGGTTTAGTGTTGCGGGAGCAGGGGTGGTAGGTTATAGTGAAATTGAATCTTTCTCAGAATAATGCCCAGAGAATAGCGAGAGAAGAGCATAGCATTACACGGGTTCCATACAAAATGTAAGGTGATGCCAGTAATACAGCAGTAGTAATGATAGTAGTGATAATTAAAGTATTAACTGCTAACATAGCAATACAACTAATAGCAGTAATTAGTAGTAATTAGTAAGTAATTTCTAATTATAGCAGCAAGTGTTGAGTGGAGTTGTAGGAGCAGCAGGAGACTTGTCATCATAAGATGGTAAGACTGTGGGGCATGACCAGTTCCTTGAAATGGTATAATGGGGTATTAAATTCAGTTTTCCACTCATCTCCTTTGTGGTTGCAGATGAGTTGATATGTGTTGTGGAGTTTGGAAAACACTGTGACTTTGTGGAGGTGCTCAAAAGCAGAGTCACTGAGAGGGAGAGGATACTTGTTTTTCACAGTGGTGTCATGAAGTCCTTAGTAGTCAACGCAAGTGTGTGATCTTCCTTTTCAATGAAAAGGAAACCAGGTCCTACAGGAGACAAGGAGGGACAGATTGAACCTGCTGCCAGATTCTCTTTATGGAGGCGTCTAGTGGGTAATGGGGCACCAGAGAGCAGATCACTTGCGCAGAAACAACACTGAATACATCTTCAAGGTCATGCTACACAGCAGGGGACAGCAGAGAGGTCAGGAGACTCATGGGGTTGTGTTGCAGTTAGTTTGGAGGGAGAAAAAGACTGACAGGAGGCAAGGAGAATGACAAAACACACTCCAACTAACTACAAAAGTTGTGGCTTGTGGATCAAGGCTATCCAAGAACTACTGAGGCATGAGGTGAGGAGGTGACTAGCAACTGAATTGATTCTTGATCATTTCAAGAAAGGATGAGGGTTAGAGGAACAGTGTGGTGAGTAATGTAGATGAAGTTCTTACTGTTCAGGGCATTTACATTTTTGGGAGTGGGAAGAGCTCTGAAGGGAATTCCACCTTGCCTTGACCTGGCACTGGCACTTAGTTCTTCAGAGAGCGCTGGAGGTGAAGAGCTGAGGGATGGATTGGAGGAGGACTGGCTGTCTGAACTCACATGATTAACTTGTCTGGACTGGAAATGGGAAACAAGGGCTTGTGGGTGGCGTAATTTCTCCCTATGCTGTTCATGTAAATGGGTATATAACTGGGTGGACAAAGCAATAAGGGAATCTCTCAGTCTCTCTGAGACCAAACTCAAAATGATGTTAGATAGCCAGAGGCAACTGAGAACATGACAGAGAGTGCAGTGAGAAACATGATGATTGCAGCTCCATTTGGGCCCACAGTGGGCATACACAAGCCAAATAATGGTTTATTAATATTCATTTATCTTATAATTGGTGAATCAGTTTAGCTCCATGGGTGGGGATTTTGTTCCCATATATCCCATGCACATGTTGTATATATCAGCATTCTTAAAAATAGAAAGCAGGTTGGATGAAAGCATCCACCAGCTGTCTCTGTACCTGTGTGTAGGGTGCTGCTGGCTCTCACTACTTTTTTGCATTCTTCTTTCCTCTCCACCACCTCAGCATCTACTGACCCACACTCCAGCCATAGCAATGAAACAGAATTATATGAGTATAAATAATATCAATAAAAAAAACAGGTGCCATTTGTTACCTGCCCATTACCATCCCAGTGGTGAAGCATGGTGGTGGCAGCATCATGCTTTGGGCATGGTTTTCAGCTGCAGGGACAGAGAAACTGGTCAGGGTTCAGGGAAAGCTGAACAGAGGAAAGTACAGAGATACCCTTAATGAAAACCTGGTCCCGAGCACTCAGGATCTCCCAAAGTTCACCTTCAAACAGGACAGTGACCTAAACACAGAGCCAAGACAATGCTTATGGACAACTCTGTGAATGTCCTAGAGCGGTCCAGCCGGAGCCCTGACTTGAACCCAATCAAACATCTGGTGTACTAAGCTTGTCACGTCATGCCCGAGAGAATGAGCTGTAAAAGACTGTAATCGCTGCCAGAGTTGCTTCAATTAAGTTCTAAAGAAAGAGCCTGAATACTTACGTCAGTTTGATATTTCATCCCTCCATCCATCCATCCATTTACACCACTTAGCCGTAAGGGCTGCAAGGGGGCTGGAGCCTATCCCACCTGATACCAAGAGAGAGGCGGGGCTCACCCGGAATGGGCAATTTAGAATCCACACAGAAAAGCCCCAGGTGACTGGGGCTCAAACTCAGCAACAGTGCTAACCACTGCATTACCTTGCCACCTGGTATTTCAGTTTTGCCTTTTTAATTAATTTGCAAAAATGTAAAAACAATCTGATTTGGCTTTGTCTTTATGGATTATTGAGTGTAGATTGATGAGGGGAAAAATAATTTAAATGATTTTAGCATAAGTGAAGCAGTCTAAATACTCTTCTGATACTTTCTATATTACAGAATGTCTATCTCTGTATAATACAGCTAGGCTACTCATCCACACATCCACAGATCACAGACTGTTTACCATCCCATGATCTCATCACAAACTTCAGTCAGTATTTTACTGGTGCTAGATACAGTAAAATTACACTGTAAATCACAGACTATATTTTAAAGTGTTACCATATTTTCCAACTGAGTTTATACTCTGAATTGGCCATGGCAAATGGAGAACACAGCTCTTCAAAGTAAAAAAAAAGATCAAGAACAAAAGTGTCAGCAAAATGTGTGCAAACTCTTTTGAATTGTTTTCTGCATTCATTGGTCATAAAATGTGACCAGATCTTCATCTAAGTCACAAGTAAAGACAAACAGCTAAAGCACATCAGCTGATAATTACACAAACAATTATAATTTTTTGTGTCTTTATGGAACACAACTATTTAAGACTCAGAATAATCTGAGTCCAGCTCTTGCAGTATCTGCTGATCAGAGCTGCACAATGTTCAGGAGGAAGTTTGGGCCATTCTTCCTACAGAGCTAATCATATTCTCAGGATGTTTGGGGTAAACATTTCTCTGAGCTCAGTCCACAGTAGCCCTGTTGGGTTCAGGTCTGCATTGTGACTGGACCACAACAAAAGGTGGATTTTCTTTGTCTGAAGTCGTTCTGTAGTAGATTTACTTTGATGTTTAGGCTCATTGTCCCGCTGATCTTCAGCTGGTAGACACACACCCTGACATCATCCTGGAAGGTACACCGAGAAACTTGAGAATTCATTGCTCCTTGTTCCATTTGTCTTTGGAGTCATCTTAGCTGGGCGTCCGTCTTCTAAGGAGAGTAACAGCTGAACTAAATAATCTTCATCTATAGACAGTTTGTCTGACTGATGAATATCTGAACTCTGAGATGACTTCTTTCAGTCCTTTCAGTATTATACTAATCAGCTATTCTTGAACCCAAGTCTTCTGAGGTCTTTTCTGTGAAGCATGGTTCACATCAACAGATGCTTCTTGTCAATAGTAAACTCAAAACAAATCAATCAGTCAATCAATCAAACTTTATCTGTATAGCACCTTTCATACAGGTTAGTATAAGTCAATACTTTCTCCAACCTACACTCTGAGTGTTTGAATAAGGTTTTCAATATGGACATGAACATTACAATGATTTGTGTGTTATTAGTGAAAACAGACTACAATGGACTGATGATCTGTCCGGGGTGTACCCTGCCTCTCTCCCAATGTCAGCTAGGCTCCAGCCCCCCACAACCCTTTCAGATAAGCAGTATAGATAACGGATGGATGGATGGATAGTGAAAATAGATTGTGTTTGCTCACATTTGTAACTTAGGTGAATCTTAAGACAAACTTATAAATGCTACTTTAACTACCACCTTTATTGTTGAGATTACATTATTGTCCTCCAAAAATATGTTTAAAAGACAAAATTAAAATAAACAGAAAATTAGTTACACATTTTGGAATATACCACAATACTCAAACCTTGACTGTTTGGAAAGAAGAAACATGTGGGTAGTTACCGTGACATCAGCACCAGACAAATTAAAACCCTATCAAACATAATTACCTCTACAGAACACCATGAGTACAAACTTTAATGAAATTACTCCAGGCTGAATCAGTTCGCATTAGTCATTTGTTTGTTTAAATGTGTTGCATATTATTATATAGAATTTGCAGTGCACTGATCTGACCTTGACATCAACATGTGCTAACCAAGGGCACTACCAAGGGGAGTGTATGTGTCTGTGAGATATCTGTGAAGTGAGAATCAAAATGTGTACAGTATGAAGGACAAATGGTGGGAGAGAAGGAAAAAAATGATGATAATCAGTGTTCCTTGTGTTGCCAGTTGAGTATCTGTTTCTCTGCAGTGCAGGAGACAGAGGACAAACACAGAGACACATCACATTGGGGTGGAAAGAGGCTAATATGTAATTCAATTCTGGGTTTTGACAGATTTATATTTCAGAGCCATGAAAACCAGTATTCCTGGAGGACGTGACCAGATACTGAGTTAGAACAGCATCACCAGGGATACTCAGCCCCACTTGCACTGCTGCTGTCACTCTTTCACACACACACACACACACACACACACACACACACACAGTATGCTATAACAGATGATTTCATCCAAAAACTTCAGGTTTTTTTAGCTAGATGTTAAGAGTTTTTATCACAAAAATCGAATCACGAATGTGATTCTGTCAGGATGGCATTGTTTCACCACATCTGACTGCTTGATATATAAGTAACAACAACCACATAATGGGCCTTTTTCACACACCTGCCACAACAGGTAGGACTATAGTATCAGGCCAAGATGTGGCCTTTGTTTCAACACCGAGAGAAATTATACTTCCAGTCTGTCTCCACTGCTTTTGCAAACATCTTGACAGAAGATGAGCACTTCTGAACCTTTTCCTAAAGCAGCTGACTGTACATATTGTAACAGGTAAAATTAGAAATACTTAAATTCATTTAATCCTAATTTTTTCAGACAAAATATCCAAATCATGTGTCATAGGTAACATTTTGAAATAATCAATCATTATTTTTTGAAATCTTCACAGAAAAGTGAAATAAAAGTGTGTTTTATAGTTGGTCACAGGTGTCCCCATTTTTCCTCATCATTTTTGAGAGGTTCCTCCTTGATTTGAGTTGACCTGTGGTAAACTCAATTGATTGGACATGATTTGAAAGGGCACATGCCTGTCTTTATAAGGACTCACAGCTGACAATGCATGTCAGAACAAAATCAAGCCACAAGGTTGAAGAAACTGTCTACAGAGCCCAGAGACAGCATTGTTGTTGAAAAAAAAAAATCTTCTGCATTAAAGGTTCCAAAGAGCACTGTGCAATCGAGACTTGTCCAAAAGCTTTCCACCTGGCCTAACTGGCCTTGACAACAGGCCAGTCATCCACTCATCTGGCCTTTATGGCAGAATGGTTACATGGAAACCTCTCCTCAGTGAAAAACATATGAAAGCCCGCTTGAAGTTTACAAAAAAAACCTTTGAAAAACAAGATTCTCTGATGTGATGAAACCAAAGTCCCTTTTACACAGAGATCATGCAGTATTGGTGTTAAGAAGACCCATGTATACATTAAGGCAGCTATGTGACTTTTTACAGGATAATAGTTTATTTGAGGATTTTCAGTCGGGATTTAGATTGCATCATAGCACGGAGATGGCACTTGTGAAAGTTACAAACAACAAAAATCAGACATTTTCTGTCTCAAAAGGATGCAGAAAAACTAGTCCATGCATTTGTTACTTCCAGGCTGGACTACTGTAATTCATTATTATCAGGCTGCCCCAGCAAGTCTCTAAAGACTCAGCAGTTGATCCAGAATGCTGCAGCACGATTACTGACAGGAACTAGAAAAAGAGACCATATTTCTCCTGTGTTAGCCTCTCTACATTGGCTCCCGGTCAAATCCTGAATAGAATTCAAAATCCTCCTCTTCACCTACAAAGCCCTTAATGGTCAGGTTCCATCCTATCTTAAAGACCTTATAGTTCCTGTGGTGTACAGAATGTTCCATGTATGGTTTTTTACTTTCTTGGAATGTCTGAAATTTATTTATGATCACTCCAGTCTTTGGGTTCATGTTTAGGTTGATAGCCTGAACATAAATCTGTGAACATTAGTCTGTGAACGTAAATCTGTAAGTGTCTTCTCTTTGTTTTTTAAAAATATAAGGTCATTGAGTTGAGGTCCAGATGTTTCCTATAGACCATGAAGACAGCTAACATATATATACTGATGTTTAGGGCTGTTAGAGAGAGAGATCCATATTGGCTCGGATCCTCTCACAGGCTACCGCGGTGCTTGTCTTGATGCTGAACTTCTTTGTAATAAACTTCTATATACAAGCAAGTCAGTGTCAGCGGAGATCTTCTCTTCATCATCTTCACATCATCACCATCGAATATACCACATTCCCTACAATCCCACCAGAACATTGCACTCCCGGAATGCTGGTTTAATAGTTCCCATAGTTTCCAGGAGTAGAATGGGAGGCAGAGCCTTCAACTATCAGGCTCCTCTACTGTGGAACCTTCTCCCAGTCTGGGTCCGGGAGGCAGACACTCTCTGTACCTTTAAGAGTAGGCTTAAAACTTTCCTTTTTGATAAAGCTTATAGTTAGGGTTGGCTCAGGCTTGAACCATCCCTTAGTTATGCTGCTATAGGCCTAGACTACTGGGGGATTTCCCATGATGCAACGAGCTTCTCTCTCTCTCAGTATTTTCATATCCCATAAATACATGTTACTAACCCAATATCTTCCCTTTCTCGTAGTATTGTGCTCTTCCATCTCTCTCTCCTCTTCTGTCTCTTTCTGCAGGTATTTCTGCCTCTGGAGCTGTACAGTCTGATTTGTGATGACAGGCCTCCTGCTGCTCCTATAACCCTGCTCAACACCTGCTGCTATAATTAGAAATTATTAGTGTTGCTAGTATTACTGTTACTTGTAATCACTTTTAACTGTCATTACTATTATCACTACTATTGTATTACTGATACCAATCTATATTTTTATATGGAATCTGCATTATGCTTTTTCCAGGGTGGCATGGTGGTGCAGTGGTTAGCACTGTTTCACAGCAAGAAGGTTTCAGGTTCGAGCCCCGGTTCGATAGTTGTCGCTACAAGGGTGTGCCCTGCCTCTCACCCAATGACAGGTGGGATAGGCTCCAGCACCCTGCGACCCTTAATGGATTATGCTGTCCCTATTCTCTTCCCCCAAACATTTGTTTTGTTCAGTGCAGATGATACTACAGGACCACTAACCCCCATTCACACCTCGAGACATGTGACTCTAACAACTCACATGATCTCAGAGTGGGGTAACAACCCACCAACAAGTCACACCTGGGCTCATGTGACCCTAACGACTCACATAACAACAGGGTGGGTTAACGACTCTCAGGACCACCTTCATGAGGTTGTCCATTTTTTAGATCTGAGGAAGCCTTTCAGATGAGAGGTGAAATGTCTTCAAGAAACCTAAAAAGAAGTCGAGTTTCCTTCAACTCTAGCATTTAACACTACTGGATGTCGAAATTACTGTTAGCCTCCTGTTTAACTGATCAAGCTATTTTTGTTATTTTCTACGCCTTCAGCACCATCAACTGCTCTGTTTTAGTTGGGGTGAAGACACATAATCATGTCAGGATACTGTTGTGATTCTTGTTGTACTCCACCCACCCACCAGATGTCCACAGACTTTCTCCCAGATCGATATACTCATCTGTTACTCCACCTACCCTACACACCTATTCCTCATCTCTGTCATTTTCTCCCCTGCATTTATACTGGCCTTTTTCCCCAGTGTATTTATTATCGCTACTATTGGTATTACTGATACCAATCTATATTTTTATATGGAATCTGCATTTATGCTTTTTCCAGGGAAAACAGTAGTGATAGTACTGCCTACAGCAAGAAGGTTTCCAGGTTCGAGCTCAAGTCCGATAGTTGTCGCTACAAGGTGTGCCTCTGCCTCTCACCCAATGACAGGTGGGATAGGCTCCACCTCAAGTAATCTTTAATGGATTTTATGCTGTCCATTCTCTTCCCAAACATTTGTTTTGTCTTAGTGCAGATGATACTGCTAGACCACTAACCCCCATTCACACTTCTCGAGACATGTGACTGCACAACTCACATGATCTCAGAGTGGGGCAACAACCCACCAACAAGTCACACCTGGGCCTATGGACCCTAACGACTACATAAACAGGGTGGGTTAATTCACTCCTCAGGACCACCTCATGAGGTTGTCCATTTTTAGATCTGAGGCCTTTCAGATGAGAGGTGAAATGTCTTCAAGAAACCTAAAAGAAGTCGAGTTTCTTCAACTTCAGCATTTAACACTACTGGATGCTCTAAATTACTGTTAGCCTCCCGTTTAACTGATCAAGCTATTTTTGTTATTTTCACGCCTACACCATCAACTGCTCTGAGTTTTAGCTGGGGCAAGACACAATCATGTCAGGATACTGTTGTGATTCTTGTTGTACTCCACCCACCCACCAGATGTCCGACAGACCTTCTCCCAGATCGATATACTCATCTGTTGTTACCCACCTACTCCTACACACTCATTCCTCATCTCTGTCATTTTCTCCCCTGCATTTATACTGGCCTTTTTCCCCAGTGGGTGCCAGATTGTTGCTCATGTCTCATTGTGTTTCCC
Source organism: Lates japonicus (assembly GCA_033238685.1). Lineage (NCBI taxonomy): Eukaryota > Metazoa > Chordata > Actinopteri > Centropomidae > Lates > Lates japonicus. Next base: position 131,889 of record BRZM01001551.1, read on the forward strand.
TTTTTTCTCTCCTACCTGTTCATGGGTTGCTGCCTGTGCTCCTACTATCAGCAGTGACAGTACAATCTGGCCAATAGGACACAGCAGACATCCTCATGGTCTGCCTGCCATTTACCTGGGAGAACTTTGGGGTATTTAAGGACATCGTTCTTAATGAAGAGTCAGACTTCCTAGAGTCGCCAGGCTACCTTTTGGAAGTGGGACCCAGTATTCACTCAAGAGGTAGCTTTCTACAGGAGGAAGTTCTTCAGTCCATATCCTGTTCTCCAAAGCCTATAACCTCTACCACCTGTACAACCATGCTGCATTCTTCCTAGAGACCTGCTTTGCAGTCACCTAACCTCCAGCCTGCCTCCAAGAGGGTTAACACAGAATGTGCTAGTCATCTGCCTGACTGCTAGTGACCCCTGTCCTACACCAGACTCAGGATCGTTCACCTGCTGCCAGCTCTGGGATCATAAGCCTCTGCCAGCCTCTAGTCAGTTTTCCCAGTTGACCAACCCTGGCCTCCGGCTGGCCCAAATAAACTTGTATTTAATCAAATTATTATATATTTTATTACAACGTAAGGCAATGATAAAATGGAAAATAAAAAATAAAAAAAAATGGAGGGATTGACTCTACATGTTGTAATGAGAGCTGGATTAAAATTGCAGTAGTGAATACAGTTAGATATTTGTATAGACCATGTGACAATGTTCAGTGAATGGACTGAAGCCATTAACATTAATGTTAATTATGTTGTTTTAAAGGACCAGTGCAATTGCTCTATCATATTTGAATTCTATGAACACATTTTGATCATATGTTAATTATTCATCACAGCGAGACAACTTGTTTTAAGAGTCAGCTGGCACATTCTCCCTCACACAGGCAGCTTCTCAAAGTTGCTGACAATTTCATCTTGAGGCAATTCAAAAAGGTAGCACACATCTTAAAGTTCAAGGACCTGCCAACCAAATGTAGCAGGAAAAGCATCATCTGCCACTAGCGGAGGTGAATCGATTGCCCTTTATTTACTTCCGCTTGGTAACCAACCAGCATTTGGGGGCACCTTATAAAGGGATGAGGCGCCCTTCCTGCCATGCCACCGCTGCTCCAGGTAATAGACGCCTAGGATCGGTGTGTGTGTGCTCCTGGCTCGTTGCGCCTGGTTGTATTCCTGCTTTCTCTTGCTAGCTCGTATTCCTCATTAGTTCCTTTCTTGACAGACTTGAGGGCCAATAGTTGCTAGAGCAGAGAGAGGAACTGCTTTACTGGCGTTTTTTGTTGGTTTGCCTCGCTGCTCCTCCAACCCACTTGCCTGGCTGCTGGCCTTTATGCTGGGTCAGGACCCCACTGTTGCCGATCATGGGCGCCTGGCGGCTCTGCTCGCAGCCGATAGTCAGTTCCAGTTTAACTGGGTGATCCTAAGTTAACTGGGTGATATTTGTTTACGCTGGCTTACAGCCCAGATGTTACAAGTTCGCAGTCGCAGATCTGGCTATTTCAGGACTCGCCGCTAACAGTGTCTGTGAAGTGTAAGGAGATATCGACTCAAGAATGAACCTGTTCCAGCCAATGTACAACCCTGTCAAAATCACTTGTAGACCAGGAATACTAGATGCAAATAAATAATTTATGAGTCTTGCGATGGGATTCGAAACGATACTCCCTGTCATATAAGACATGTGTGCCGCCAAACTCTGTGTCTTACTCGTATAAATCTTGGTCATATAGCTGTTTAACACTTGTCACTTCGATTTCAGGGAACACGTCTCTGTCAACTGGCAGGACAGTCACAACTTAACATAAGCGAGTAGCTGCCTATTCAGTAAGTGTTTTCCAGAAACAAATGATGCACTGTGTTTTCACCAGACACGCGCTGCTGGATTTTAGTCCTCCTGTATCCTCAATTTATTTTGCTAGAGTTTGAAGGAGGAAAAGCAGTTCTCATATTGGCCACTAGCCGCCTGAGAACGGAATAAGTACAAAAGCTCACTTCAAAGACCTTGTGATAAGTGACTGTTCGTTTAATGCCGAAATACTTTACCTGGGTAGTCATTATATGATTTGGTCTGCACTTGCTCTACGTTGATTCATTTCTGGGAACCGACATCTCTGTGTTGTTTTTTTTAGAATGTCTTCTCTGTACGATTGAGCCCATGCTTTGTGGAGGCTGATATAGGCTACTGTTGTTGGTGAAGTGCATGTTCACGAGATGTTTATTGCCCTGAATTTGAAGGAGTAAATAAAAGCACCCTATGTCAAACTATACCAAAGTTCTATCAAGTGGTTGTTCAGAATACAAAAAACTAGGCATTTTTTTCAGTATACACAATCCAAGCAGTCAGTGAATAAACTCCAACGGGAAAGGCATGGTTTGACAAGGGTAGGTTTATTTTTGTAGGGAAACCTAAACACATACAGGGCAAAAGTAGTCCCCCTCCACAGGTGGCTGTCCCACACAGTCCCAATGAAACCACACTGAGCACAGTGTGCACTCGATCTGCAAGGAGGAGTAAATCACAAGCATGGCAGTTTCATAATGAAGAAATCAACTTCAAATGCTCCAAACATGCCTTACCCATTTCTCATGAGAGTCATTTTGATCACAGATTCGGCAAAGCTCAGACAAATCATCTGTTGATTACAGATTATCATGTTACTTTCTGAAATAAATAGCACACACACATTACAATAAGTACTGAAAATAAATTATAACTGTATCAGTTCCCATAATTAGTTTTTTAGCTATTTGCATCCTTCTCTTCATCAAGTGGCCCTTCAACATGTTCTCTGTTTAAAATCATATCTGCCAACTCAAACAAGAAATACACTGATGTTACATGGAAGCTTAATAAATCCAGGAATATGTTTATGTGAACTGATGAAAGCTCAAAAGCACATTCACTTACTTTACAAACAATGACACCACATGAAGTTGCATCCATCTGATGAGGGTGTGTTGGACTGTCAGAGGACCAGCGCGAACAATTTAGGCCTCGTTGCCTCATGAAAGCCCTGTTGAGTAGAGAGTTCATTAATAACTTACCATAAATCGTAAGCCACAATCAGTGGACCCTCCCAACACCATGGTCCTTCCCTTACCTGGTCACTGCACTGCATTTCTTAATTGCGTCACTTGGAGCCCCAAATGGATCCAAATATAAAGATCGCCTTTGTTGTGGGTACATTGCCTAGACAATGTATAAACAGAAACATTAGGAACTAATGAACCAACACTGAGTTACGTGTAATCTGACAGCCAAGATCCCTTACAGTCAGTGTCCAGTGGTTTTGATCACAAATTGCTCCCACCATCACATCATATTCAGTTGGGTTCACCTGCAATTATGCAATATAATACAATGACACTGAATACTGGAATTAGGTATCACATAATTCATCTTATGTAATTTTCCACAAACTTGGAATTTGCTTTTGTGTGGAGGTACATAACAAAACACACATAGTAAGCAGAAAAAATATTGCAGGAATAGTTTTTAGTTAAGAAGCATGACAAAAAAAATTATGTAGTTTCATGACATTGCCCAGAGTGTTACTTACTTTCTTCAGGCCTTTAAAGTTACCTTTCCAAATTGCAGTCATTTGGTAAGAATCAATTAACAATCCATTTCCTTTGCCTGTGCTGCTGAAATGTCTCAGGGCAAGCGTGATATAAGCATTTATTATCTGTAAGGACATTAACATGTTAAGTGACAAGGTTACTAGCGGCGACTGTGGCTCAGGAGGTAGAGCAACGGCCCACCAATCAGAAGGTCAATGGTTTGATTCTCAGCTTCTCCAGTCTGCATGCCGAAGTACCCTTGGGCAAGATACTGAACCCCAAATTGCTAGCTGTACTGATGTGCAGGTCTGCACTTACATTGTATTGTATACACATTACATTGTATAGAACAAATGCTGTAATGTAGCGTGAAGTGCTTTGAGTGGTCGAAAAGACTAGAAATGCGCTATATAAGTAGTCCATTTAAAACAAATTTCCAAAGCCCAAACTTTTGCTCACCTCACTCTCCACAAGTTTCCCTGGACCTAGGTGTTCCTGCAAGTTTTTTGTGAATACTTTGTATGGGCCAATTTTACTCCACAATAGGTCCATTTTTTCTCCAGCCCAGATTTTATGTACCACTGTGGAAACAGATATTGCCAAATGACTTTCTATAACAGACAATATCATCAACATTGACAAAGTAAGTCTATCATTACCAATTTCCACAGTGTCTGCTGTTTTGGAGCCCTCTGCTTCAGCTGCAGGGGCACACGATGCGGGGGGGGGAGACTGGTGATGCAGAGGGGGAGACTGGTGATGCAGGGGGGCAGACTGGTGATGCAGAGGGGGAGACTGGTGATGCAGGGGGACATGGTGGTGAATGAATTGGTGATAAGTGATCAGGAGACAGGAAATGGTGGATGGGGAAGTAGCTGGCCATTTGTGAGGTACACGTGGTGCTGGGTCTATGTATTTACAGAGTTGGTCGATGTTTACTTTGTGAACTGTTTTGCATTTTTTAGTGACCAAGTCAGCACTTTTCCCTTCTATTTCAATGACGGTGAACGGGCCCAACAATGAGCTCTCCATTTTACCCCCTTTTCTCTGCTCTTGTCTGACATTTTGCCTTAATACTTTGTCACCCACTCTGAAGCTGTCATCCTGGCCAGTATCCTCCCTCTTCCGCTTCACCTTTGCCGTTACTTTGTCCGTGTTTTGTTTTGCAGTAGTGTAGTGGATGGGGAGGTTCTCTACACCTGCAGAAATTGTTTCTCTGCCCACTACTGCCTCCACATGTTCATCAGTCACCTGAGGGCATAAAGATATACAGTGACATAATGTCAGCACATCATATAGCCGAGTTGGAGCAGCTATGCAGTCAAACAGTATTTCCTACACACAACACATATATTGTACTTTGCTTAATACCTCATACTCTTCGGGAACCTCTATAGGATATCTGGCCTCCCGACCAAACATCAAAAAATATGGAGAAAACCTGGTGGTGAGTTGTTTCTTTGTCCTCAACGCAAATAGCGTTGATTTTAGGTGTGTGTCCCAAGTGCTGGGTTTGCCACCCACCAATCTGGTTAAAGTCCTGTAAGGTCATACATACACAACATAGTGACTTAAAAGATTGCAAGATAATTAAAACAGACAGACACAGAAAATAGATGTTTATAATACCGTTGAATAGTGCCATTCATTTTCTCTACCAAGCCATTGGTCTGGGGATGGTAAGGTGAACATAGACTTCTTTTAATGCCAAGTCTTTGGCAGATCTTAAAGTTGACCTAACAAAAGAAGTTGAGAAATGAACATTGATTCCACTGGAAATAAAACACAGATTGCATGTGAAGTCCTTACCTCATTCACAAACTCACGTCCTTGGTCAGTCAAAATACGTTTCGGGGCACCAAATTTATAAAAGAAATCTAAAATACACTCTGTGACCTCTGGTGCACTTTTGGTCCTCAGTGGATAGGCCTCTGTCCATTTGGTAAAATAATCGATCATTACAGAAATGTAGTGATGGCCCTGTTTTGTGGAAGTCAGTTTTCCTACCAAATCCATCCCCACAAGTTCAAGTGGTTCAGTTATCTGTGGAAAGAGGGCATGTTATGGAAATGTGTCCTTTCTTTTTTGGTTGCTTTGAGATGTTGTATTTCAATGCATTCACCTCAATTGGGATGTAGGCCTTTTTCATTTTAAGTGCATTTCTCCTAGTCTGGCATTCAGGACACTCCAGTATCTACAAAGATTGAAGGCCCAAGTGAATAAAAAGACTCATGAAATTGTGTTTCATTGGAATATACAGAGATCACTTACAAATGTGGCTAAAGCTCACCCATTTTCGTATGTCACTTTCCATCCCAGGCCAGTAGTACCTAAGAGCAATGGCATCCACCGTTTTCTCCATCCCACAATGTCCTCCATGCTCACTTGCATGGAATGACAAAAACCACCTTTGCCAGGTACTCCCCCTGCTTGCGCCTACAACATATATAGTGAAGCTGCCCATCTGATGGGCCCACCATATTAGAAAATCAAAATTAGTACATTCTAAGTAGACATAACAAGGTCTACAACTTACCCCTTATGGTATAACTTTCACATCTTCGCCTAGTAACAAAACAGCCTTTGGCTGTAGAGCCTAAGGGATAGGTGCTATGTTTTAGGAAATTTTCTATTTCCTGGACACGTTTGGGATCCATGGTCAACCCCTATCTGTGCCTGCTCTTACCTGAACTTTACCTGACTACTCCTCTTACCCTATTGTAATCTATGAGATTTTAAATCTGTTTCAATACCTACACTTACCTTAATCTACACTACTGCTGGTACTCACTACTGCTGGTACAATATCTGACTTACCTGTCCTTCCTTACCTTTAACTGAACTTAGCTATCTGACACACGCTTGCAAATCACACAACACACTCAGTGAAGACGCCACACTCCAAAAACACTGACCTCACCTTCACAAATGTGTATCTCTCACTCTCTCTCTCTCTCTCTCTATCTATATATGTCTTTATCTAGTTTTTTCTCTGTCTCCTTTCTCTCTCTCTCTCAATCTCCTAACTCGCTACAAATCAAGACTGCTAAAAAAGGTGTACATATAGTCTTTGCCTCCCAGTGTGATTGGTTGAACAGTGATTGGTAATGCCCTGTACCTGTGCTGATTCACTGAGGAAGCAACCATCTAAAAATAAAGAATGTACTTTTTAAAAATGTAAAGCTAAAATTAATCTCATGTACCTCACTCAGCATGTTGAGCAACAACAGGACACCACATTCAGGCAAACTGCAGGAGATTTGAACACTTGAATGATCCTGTCTAAAAAAACGTGAAAAACGTCATGTGAGGACAACCAAATACATAATTCATTCTAACATGAGATACGCCATCGTGGATTAAGCACACATAGGCATAGTTTGACATAGGGCGCTTTTATTTCCTCCTTCAAATTCAGGGCAATCAACATTTCGTGAACATGCATCACCATCAATAGTAGCCTATATTAGCCTTCCACAAAGCATGGGCTCAATCGCAGGAGAAGACATTCAAAAAAACACACATGATGATGAGATGTCAGTTCCAAAGACGGAATCAGCCAAGTGCAGACAAATCATATGTTGACCAGTGGTCGCCGTGTAGGTTATTTCCAGCATTAAGCAGACAAAGTCACTTTCATGCATCACAAGGTCTTTGGTGAGCTTTTGTGCTATTCCTGCTCAGACGGGCTACGCCAGCCCAACAAAAAGAGAAATCCACCACCTCCTTTCCAAACTCAAACAAGAAATACAATGAGACTACATTGAGGACTAAGAAATCCAGCAACGCGTGTCTGGTGAAAAGCACAGTCACACACATCATTTGTTTCTGAAGCTCCTTACTGAATAGGCAGGCTATCGCTATGTTAAGCTGGTGATTGTCACCAGTTGACATGGGGAGCAATACGTGTCTGGAACGGGCTACCGAT
>BRZM01001551.1:139390-162623 GCA_033238685.1 Lates japonicus
GGAAGAGCACAATACTACAGGAAAGGGAAGATATTGAGTTAGTAACACGTATTTATGGGATATGAATCCATACTGTGGAGAGAGAGAGAGAGAGAGAGAGAGAGAGAGAGAGAGAGAGAGAGAGAAGCTCAGTGCATAATGGGAGATCTCCCGGCAGTCTAAGGCCTATAGCAGCATAACTAAGGGATGGTTCAAGCCTGAGCCAACCCTAACTATAAGCTTTATCAAAGAGGAAAGTTTTAAGCTGACTCTTAAAGGTACAGAGGGTGTCTGCCTCCCGGACCGAGACTGGGAGAAGGTTCCACAGTAGAGGAGCCTGATAACTGAAGGCTCTGCCTCCCATTCTACTCTTGGAAACTCTGGGAACCACCAGTAAACCAGGATTCTGGGAGCACAATGTCCCAGTGGGATTGTTGGGGACTATGAGATCTTTAAGGTAAGATGGAGCCTGACCATTAAGGGCTTTGTAAGTGAGGAGGAGGATTTTGAATTCTACTCTGGATTTGACTGGGAGCCAATGTAGAGAAGCTAACACAGGAGAAATATGGTCTCTTTCCTAGTTCCTGTCAGTAATCGTGCTGCAGCATTTTGGATCAGCTGCAGAGTCTTTAGAGACTTGTTGGGGCAGCCTGATAATAATGAATTACAGTAGTCCAGCCTAGAAGTAACAAATGCATGGACTAGTTTTTCTGCATCTTTTTGAGACAGAAAATGTCTAGGGTTAGGGTTAGGGTTAGAAACCCTAACCCTAACCCTGAAATGTAGTGACAGTTAAAACAACATGTAACAACAGTAACAATCTCAATTCATCTAAACATCCATATTAATAATAATCAGTATTTTCATGCCAGTTTTCAAGAACCTCTTTTAACTGCTTCTTAAAGCTTTTTGTTGTAAATTCTTGACATAAAGCATGGCAAACTATTACATTAGTCTTTGGTTGGGACAGTGTGATGTGACCCTTCCTCACCTGACTTGTTTGATAACTGTGTGTAGTTCCAGAAAACGAATGTTTTATTAGATAACCTGAACCTATCTTCAACCTTCAGCCATGTGAAATCAGTGTATTTTTTTCCTCTGCTTGTTCTGCCTGAGTAACAGAGTGCTAATCACGCTGCTTTATTCTCCACTAACTGAAGATGTTATAGCTCTTTCTGGTTGCAGATTACTTAGTAGTAGTCAACATGAAACAATGCTATGGCTTATATTACCTTCAAAGTGCTATTGGACTAAGATATTATAGGCTAGTGACCAACTGTCAAAAAGGGCTTTAGTTTTTGAGATACCCCTACTGGAGGTAGAACAAAACCTAACAATGTTTTTCCTCATCTCTAAGGTCTCCCATACATGAAATGGATTCTTAGGTTAAAATATTTTACTGCAAACATTGTTAAATTGATACATATAGTTATACACCCCAAACCTAAAAAAGAACCAAAATATAGCCTGGCCGTATGGGAGTTAAGACATATAAACTCATGTAGATTAATAACACAAGCGCTGACAGCTTTGAAACTTGACATAATTGTGGTCAGGAAGTTGCTTTACCTATTAGAAAAACCTGGATGTGAATATCTTGATGTGTGTAACATATAGAGACCTATGAACACTTGCCTAAAATAAGCAGACATGCAAAAAAGGAATATCTATGCAGAATGTTCTCATTACTTTGTAGTTGCTTGGCCAGGGATTGTCATAGAAACACATATGATAGCTTGTTGGAAGGATGGGGTTGTGCTGAATCCAGCAATACCAAATATGTAAATATACCATGCACAGTCAGTGTGTTATGTCACTAAATGTATGAGGTGTCCCAAATGAAAGAAAGTGAAACATTGACATCATCAAGTCTCCACAGCCCATTATCAATGGTGAGAAGAATGTTGACCAATTCAGTGTTACTACAAAGTCAGTCACTTGGGGTAAGTGCTACTCTTTATTTATGATATATTAAATAATAGTATATTTCATATGACACCTTATAAAGTTCATATAGAAACAAATATCCAGTAGAATCAGGTTAAATTGAAACTGAAAACCTTTAATAAAATATCTACATCCACTTGAATTTATTTTTGGTCAAGTCATTACTGCATAATGGAAAATAATAGTGTTATGTCTTTGTCCAAACCAGCAAAACACAGAAGAGCCTGCACTGCTTACTTCACTCCCTTGGTGTGATCTGAAGTGTTGTGGTCTACAGTGAGCTGGCTACTGTTATGCTGGTTTCACACCAAATGCGGTTTGCGCTGTGCCCACCACAGCGCGCTGCGAGCCTGAGAGCACACAAGGAGCATGGAGCATCCAGAATTGACAGAGACGAGAGAGACGTACAGAAGATAATGGAAGCAGAATCCCTTTGACCTTGATAGCGTTCCTGAGGAGCTGATCAACATTGCAAGTGGTCAGGTTGCATCTGAGAAAGTTGCAAACATTGACAGCACTGTGTGGTGTTCACCCCAGATCATGGTATAGTGCTGGATGTTTGATTCCTTTTCAAATGAATCCTCAAATGTGTATTTTAGAGAAGTGGAGGTTTATGGAGGTGTTTTGTTTTTCAGTTTTTGTCTTCCACCACCAGATGGCAGTATAACAGCATACAGTCACTCTTTTCCACAGTTTTGCTGTAAAACCTGTGATCTTTTCTGCACCACCTCCTTTTTTCAAAAAACTTGTGACTTGGAAACTCAATTTCTTTTTAATGTCTTCTTCTGCGGAGGATGCTGAGTGAATCCTTCATGACTGTTTGGTATATACCCAGTAAAGCTCAATCAAATGCCATAATTTTCAAATATAAGATGGACTGAGGAAAAATATCAGTAAATGGATTGCCTCAAACCTCTGTATCTAAAATGTTATTTGTACGATACAGATCTATGATTCAATTCTCTGTATTTCTTCCATCTGCTGCTGTAGTCTTTTGAACTAACATCTCATCTCTCTTCTCCCTCTCACAGCAGGTTGGTCATTAGGAGAACACGTGAATGGGCAAAATATTCTAATTTTGATGTGACAACATCGCAGTACCTTCATCTTTTACATTCCCATGCCACCTTACCTTCCTTACTGGCTGGGAGAGTTCAGGTTCTTTATTATGTCTTAACTCAATCTCAGAGTACAGCTTAAGAGTAAAGTCCATCCACTGACAACAAATTATTACTACTGATAACACACAACATGCACAAGCTTCTCCCAAGAAGCACCAAGTGAACAAGTCAAGTCAAAGGAAACTCAATTTTGATTTTTTTTTTTTTTTTGCTTTTAATTGCTCACATAAACCTTTGTTAAACATTTATTATGCCAATCTTGACTTAATGAAGTCTTTGATATACATGGAGAAATTCAAAAGTATTTAGACAAGGATGCACTTTTGACATTTTGCCTCCAGATGTTTTGCTTCAAATGCAAATGGTGCAATGATGATGAAATTTTAGCAGGGTGTCTAGTAAATTTAGTGACATCTTGACTATTTTGCTCTCAGTGGTAATATTATACTTTTTCCATGTCTGAATCTTCTCTCCTCCAGATGACAAGGTTATAAGGAATATGGTGGAGTTGGTGGATGTTTTTCCCATAGTTCCTATATGGCCGGGTCTCAGAGCACCTTAAACCTTGTGCTGATGTTTCCACCCAGGTATCAGAGGACACATTTATTGAGTCTTAGTAGTTTTCATAGAGCAGATGACTTGATCAAGATTACTGCTTGGTTTTTTTGTAGTGACTTCTGTTCACCGCTTTGGTCCCAGACTTAAATATCTCTTGAATGGATTACCGTGAAACTGTATAATCCTAAAGACCTTTGGTGATCCCTCAAATCCTTAACATTTTTAGTTTTCTGTGAAATGTCTCAACAGCTATTGCCATCATGTCAAAGTTTTTAATTGTCCAAGACAAAATACCTGCAAAGTAATTGCATCTCATGAGCTGCAGATGTATTTCTGGTCTCTGCACCTATTGGCAAATTTCCTTTTAAAGTATGCTAAGGTGCTAAAATCAACTAAACTGATGAACATGGTAAACATTATACCCGTTAAACATCAGCATGTTAAGATTAAAATCTGTGAGATGTTGGCATGCCCATGTTAGCATTTAGCTTAAAGCACTTTTGGGCCTAATGCCGTGTTCATGTCATATCCCAATCAGGAGCAAGAGGGAAAACTCACCCCGAGATAATGGGGATTTATGACATGATATCTAACTTGGTGAAACTTAGAACATAATTGGATAGGTTCCAGTCTGTTAACATCATGTGAGCTCTGGTCATTGTGACTGCGTTGGTATGCTCATGTTAGCATTTAGCTCAAAGCATTATTGTGCTCATACAGCCCCTGAGGGCTTCTAGCATGGCTATAGACTTGAACTCTTTTAAACGGAGATCCCGCTGTATTGCCATGAGAATTGCCGACATCTGGCTTAGCTGGCAAGGCCCCAGTGTGTGATTTTACAGCATGCCAGTGTTCTGTAATCAGTGGCGTGACATGTACCACAAACAGCACCCGTGTCTGTCCCACCACCCCAGCTCTCCCTTTTACACAGACAACGATCTGGCTCTGTGGTGAGGTGGAATAACAGTGCGTTCTTCCCCACATGAACAGGCTGTGTAAAAAGGGGTTGTTTTTAATTTAGTCACTGTCGGTAATGAGTAATTAATGAACCTGTTGATAAAAGTGAATAAAAAACATTAGAATCAAAACCATGTCATGTCCTGTTATTACTTCAGATTCTCATTGTCTAAAGAAAATGCTACACAAGAACAGAGCCAAGACCTCTCAGTCATCTTTGTACAGTCACATGGCCAAACAGCATGAATCAAGAAGTAAATACTATAAAACATGCCCAAACATGCCCAACATGACCGTGATCTAATTGACTCTGACATTCACTTCCTTGACTCTTTGGTCTGTGTTCTTGCTTTCAGGAGGAGCTGTGTACAGAAGGAGACAACCTGGCCCACACTTTCCGACATGCAGAAAGAAGAGAGGACGAGGAAGCAATATCTTTTAGCCAGTACCCTCGACCTGCTGATACTCCACAGGTACCAGAGAAGGAGTGTTTAGAAAAGCCAATTAAAAAGCTTTCGTGAGCTGGCTAAAGGTTAAATCATTATAGTATGTTTTTCTTTTCTTTTTTTATCCGTCTGGAAGCTTCACACCAAGCAGGCAAATGTTTAATACAAACGTGCTACACTGATACTTTTTAATAAATGGATAATAACGTTGCATTTAAAATGTCAAAATTAGCGTGAAGGTCATGAAAACTGAAGTCATGTCGAACGAGTGTTTACATGACTGCCATTACACCCTCGCTCTTTGAACCTCTCCTGTTTGTACCAGAGCTGCCAGCTTCAAGCACACAATCTTTGAATTAAAATATCCAGATGAGTGCTGCACCTGCTGTAGGTTAATCTTTGTACGGAACAGCTTGGCAGCCTGACATTAGCTCATCGACTGGCTCGCAGGATGAGTTGGCAGCTGCAGATCTGACAGCACTGCAGAAAGACTTCAGCAGTAAGATACTTTATGTTCTTCTATTAGGTGAACTCTGACCTCCCTGACCTTAAAGACATAAAGGTCATGGGTTACTCTCTACGCTCCTGGGACTACAGATACACTCTCTGGCTGGGATTTAACCCTGATTCGTTTCAGGTAGGAGTATCACATACCTGCACAGCATGACAATCATCTCTCTATGCATCTCTTTGTTCACCTCTGTGAATGTACCAGGTTCAGACTGGGTTGTTGTGAGATAGATCCATTCGTCTGCCACAATATGCTGAAGTATTTTCCATGACAGTGACAGATTATATTTGTGTGTCAGGTGAATGTATCAGATGTCCATGCTGGAGAGTTGTACATGTTGGCAGACGACCCCAGGCAGGACAACAATGTCTACAGTGACTCTGACCACAGTGTGATGATGAAGAAGATGGCCAGCCTGGCTCATGTAAGTTTGATTCATCTTAAAGAAAAAATCCTTTCCTCTCTCATTCACTCCTTACTTTATTCATTTACTTGTTTATTTCTTTTCTGACTCGTCCAGACTGTGAGTCTGCAGATGAGAATGAAGCTGCAGCTTCACCCGCTGCGGTGTGGATGAAACGAGTAGGGGAAGGGCGTGATGACGAGAATGGGTACGCCAAATAGATGGGCTTGACGGGGACAAGTACAAAGGGAAGATGGATGATGGAAAATTTATCTAGAAAGGGAGAGTGCCTTGAATGTTTATTTTAACGAATGTATATGTGTGATTCAGTCATCCTGGTACCACCATTAATCTTTCCAAGCTCACTTTCAGGCTAATGTTCCACGTTAAGAACTCATTGGCAGACAACACATGGGCAAGTGACTAAAATAACACGTGTCTTTGTTACTTTCAAGACATTTCACACCTTTAAATGAGTTTATGTTGCTTGAGAAACTTGTGAATGGTTTCATCTTCCTCTATCTAAACAGGACTTCCAGTGTTTTCAGTGATTGGCCTCTTTTCTACTCCTGCCTATAATTGAACTGCGTACTAAATGTGTGGCTGAGCTAACAGCTTATTATCTTAGCTCCAGCATAAAGACAGAAATGTGAAAACATTACATTTTTCGTAAATGCTGCACATGTTTTCTAACACATAACTGTAAAATCAAAACTTGGTGTGCCACATTTCAGTGTAATGTACAGATTTAACCATTGAATAAATCTGTTCATTTTGTAAAATTAGAGGTGATGGTAGGTGGATATTTAAAACCGAACAGAGAACCATGCGGCTTGACTTTTGATTTCTTATGCTGATGATACTAGATGGTTCATATTTAGCTTACGCACATGAAAGGGAGTAGATTGCATGAAATCATAGCGGCAAAGTGTCATTCCTAAAATGTTGAGCTGTTCACTTTAATTCATCAGTTTGTCTGAGCAGCTGAAATACGAACCATTTTCAGACTTTACAAACCAAACATTAGGAAACATGGACTCTGGATGGACAGCTCTGATTGGCTGTGACTTCCTACCTCCTCTGAGGATTGTTGCATCACATTTTACCAGCTCTTGTATCTGCTAACAAGTGCTTTTCATCTGAAGGAATGTTGAAGGGGAACGGAAAAATTAGCTCTTGCGATTAATAGAGCATCAATTTCCTTTTTTTGGAATAGAGTGCTCTTCAGTGTACCTGATGGGTCAGTCTGCTTCACATGTAGTCTCCCGCTTTGAACTACAACAGCTGAGAGGACTTGCTGATTTTGTACTGTAGTGTTAAACAAAATGACATTTCTATTTGCACTTGATGTCCTTGCAGCTATTTGCCTCTCATCCTTGTAATGATCAGTTAGATCAATTTATGGACCTGCAATGAAGTGTAAAAAGCCACCATAATAGTCAATGCAAATGAGCTGAGTATTTACTGCTGTTCCAATGCATAAACATTTTGTGCCATGGTAATTTAGAAGAAAGTAATTTCAACTCGAATTTCAAGGATTCAGCTGTGAATCAAGTTTTAGTTTGTGACTTTTTATTGTGGTACTGCACTGGCTCCTCATGTTAATGGGATACAGTTGAATCGTGTAATCAGTGGAGCACTTTTTCTGTGTCCAGGATGTTGAAAAAATCTTGGGATGGAACTGAACTGGCTAATTTTTGCCATGTTTCCTGTCAACAAAACCTCACTGCATTGGCGATTGATGGTTGCTGGTATCATGTGTCCTGTAGCATCTGGAATGGATAGCAAGATAAGTAATATATTCTGTCCTTGAATACTGATGATGGGAAAAATGAAATGAACCCTGAGTTTGGTTGCATCAGAGCATCATAAAACTTGAGCTCCATCTTTCTGAAGGGAAATAAAAAATAAATGTAGGAAATAATTCCAGATCTTGAAATAAACGGGACATGTTGTTAATATATTTATGTCCGTTTGATTGGTTTGTAAAGAAAAAAAAAAAAAAAAATTGTAGAATGCAACTGGCAGAAGTTGACTTTATTAACTTTTTTGACAACCTATGGTCTGCAACCTCCTCCAGTGTGTTTGTGGCTGTGTTCCTGTGTGTCTCCTCTTAGGAACTCTTGTTTGTGCTCCACCCACAGCAAAAGTGTAAAGCTGCAGAGTAGTGAGCAAGCTCCTCTGGTTCTTCGTCTATTCAGTGTTTTCTCTCCTCCCTCTGTCATTTCCTCTCCTCTGGAGCAGAGAATGCATATGCCTGCTCTCTGGCACTGGGAATTTGGACCAAACTGAACATTTGCTAATTTGTTGCATAGTTCCACAGAGTCAATCTGTCTTAGACAACACAAGCAGTTAAAAAGCCTTGTAATTGCATTTTGAAATAAGATAATTCAGTCTAAATGGCTTTTGAGTTTTTTTTTACGTTTTTTTCAATTTCCGAACGATCATGCAAACGATGTGTGTAGAACTTGGCTTGAGAAGTGAAGTCTGTGTGCTACAAATGAAGATCAAAAATTTCCCAAAAGACCAGGAAGCACTTGACATCTTTCCTTAATAATTTCCTCTCTCTAATCATTTTCTCCCGTTCATTGCAGTTACCTCTCCCTTCCATCCCACTCCTGAATACATCAATATTCAGACTTGACTTAAGGGTTGCAGTTGTACATTTCTTTATGATCTGGATACTCATAACTGTATGTATAATGGATCGTAGAATAGTCACATTGAACACATATTTGTAAAGAAACATAGATGCTGCATCTGCTTTTGTTACTCAACAAATGGATGTCCGTTACATTCAAGCCAATACTTCACCATTGCTCATTAAACCTATTAGCAGCAGAAATCTCTCCGTATTCATGATGTACCCAGAGTCTGTGTGTCGTTTGTCAACCAATGATTGGTTTGGGAAGCTTAACCCGTGGGAGAAATCCTAGTGATGAAGACAGAATGAGCTACAACAACCAAGGTGTGACTGAGCGTGTGGAAAAAAACCAAAGAAAAGTTTCTGATGTACCAGAGAAAAAGAAACCTGGCATTCTGAGGAAGGATTACAGCCACAGAAAGTGATGAGGGTGAGGACATGTCATAAGCATGTCAACAGACTCACTTGCATTAACTTGGAGGCAGTGGGGCAGGAGAACTTTGAACACAAAGGTACCTGATGGGGTTGTTTACCACTAGTAGCAGTACAGACTAATGTATGACTATGTTTATGTATCGTGCATGAGGTTTAAAAATAATGTGTCTGTGGTAATGTGTAGAGGAGAAAGCATTTCTCCAGATCATTAGAACTAAAGGTTCAGCTTCATTTTGGTAAGAAACACTGATTAAACATAACCTTTCTTTATGATACTAATGTACCACCAACTTTTCTGGCCACCTGATGAAAAGCAAGTCCAATATACTCTTCTTAACGAATGTTGGTGAAATATTTGTCTATACAACACTAAATACTCCACCATGTTTCACCTGCTAGTAACTACATTTGTCTGTTGGCGTCAGGCAGGTGGTGTACAATGGATTTTATTTGTTATGAAAGCAGTGAGGAACAAAACAAAAACTTACAGGCTATAAAGCCCAAACAATGGGCTGAAAGATGCTAAAGTGCTCTGAAGCAAAAAGGAAGAAAATGCAGAGTTGGGTGACCATTCTCTACAAGCAACCCCGCAGCACTACATCATAGTATAACTATATTAATATTTGTGCAACTTTAAGCAAAAAGAAAAATTGTTCACACTCCACCAATCCAACAGTTTGGGGCTTGGTGTGTGACCAACCTGACCAGCCTCCTTCAGCTGGTTTTTGTTCATATGTGAGGATAAAGTGTGAGTCAGTGCAGCCATCCCTCTCTGCCTGTATTCATGTGGCTCATTTCTGCCTCAAGTGGTTTATCAAATCAATATTTATCATCACAAGCAGTGATCTCTGTACGATCAAATTGATCTAATAACAATTACATTACTGTTTACCTGCAGTTTTTCCTGTTCCTCTGCACTGCCCTTTCTTTTAGTCACTCCATCTTACTTGCTCCTTCTCCAATCCACTCTGTCTTTGTCTCCTCTCATAGGTATCATTATGTTTCATATGCTGGTAATCGCATTACGACTGTGGGCTCATATTCTGGCAGGTCACTGCCTTTCTGTTCATGTTGGCGACATACACAGGTACATTAGAGAGGGAAGTATGTGTGTGTGTAAAAAGTGCTTAGCTCAGCTGCATCATGATGGGTTTGTCTCAAGTGTGTGTGTGTGTGTGTGTTTACTGTGTGTGAATGAATCAGGAATAGTAAACAAACTGTAGTGTACCCTGCCTCCCAAGGACTTGAGGCGAGTTTAGGATTTTCTGTATCCTCAAGACCCAAAATTAATTTTGAACTAGGCCTGTCTTCTTTTGGACTACTAAGCTGCTTACAGTGTTTATCTGGCCAGTTTTACATAGTAGAGACCTCTTGAGGAAAGCTATGGTATGCCAGCTGGTAACTTCATATTTAACTTTACACTCAAAGCTTTATTCACAATAATGGACTGAGACACAATCATGCTCAGCACTGAATGTGAATATAACTGGAAGAATAATGGCGCTGACCTGTACCACAGTGTCATAGCTGTTCAAAGACGATGGCATGTTTCATTTGTTTAAGCATGATCGATGAGGCAATAAATCACTTGACTTTTAATGATTATGCTATAATTTATAATAAAATATAACGTAAATATATAATCCACATACAAATTTCAATATGGATTCACTTTAGAATTTGTTTAAGTTCTGTTATAGCTTCATAGCCAACATTAGCAGCCAACAACTGTTTGCTACCAGTCTAGAAAAGCGTTGTTGTGTTCAATATCAAACTTCATTCCTTTACTCACCAAGAGCTGTCTCCAGTGGTGGAGAGACACATCAGTCTTACCTCTTGTTTGTCTCTTCTGTCACTTCCTCTACTGTTAGAGTTAGCATGCTAAGCAGGTATACAGTTCGGCCGGCGTGATCTTATAGACCTCGAGTTTCCAGATACAAAATGCAGTGAGGCGGTGAGTGGTCAAACAGAAAAAGTAAGATATTAATATCTATATAGAAACTGAGTAGATCAGAGCTGGTGATAATTCTGTTGTTTTAATAAATACTAAACATATTGATTATGGAAACAAATACAATAGGTTATAATGCTGTTAGCGACCTCCAAGCCCCCATTAAGGGCCTCCACACACACCTACAGGTGTTTTTACACAGACCTGGAAGCGATGGACATTTCCACAAGGTCTCCTGTTAGTTTGTTACAAATGTTGGGCAGGACACCCTTCACATCACCGCTCTATCCAGCCTCAGTCTGAGCGGAAGGTCTAAACAGCCTTAATAACTGAAAGCACCTGTGTGGGTGCACAAACCCTTTAAACCAAATGACACTTGGCCGGTCTGGCACTTGTTTGACACCAAACAGTGAGAACGTGTTAAATCCAATACAAAGATGTCATCATTTATTAACAGGATACTGTGTTCAGTCATGCTGAGCCAGTACATATGCATGTATGGAGCATCGAGGGAAACGAACAATTAGTAGTCAGACGAGATGTGATATGCTGGCTGTCGGTGAAACCAGTTTAATCAGGAGTCATTCCAGTAGAGCTGTGAGCTCTTCCTAGATTAAGCGCCTCAGAACTGTGAACTGCAGGACAAACAACTCCTGTTTTTCACAAAATCACTTTTAAACATGGCGAAGAATGAGGGAGGGTAATCTATTAAAACTGCCTCACACATTGAGACAGAGGGAATGAATTTACTGAGTGGGTTTCTTTTAAGCCAAACTGAATGGCTGTAATCAACTCTTTGGTGGTAGCTGGTGAAGAAACCTGTGGATTTGAAAAAAAAGCAGTAAAATGCATTCTTAGTCAAATGCACTAAAACGTAGGCTAAAAACGTGTAAGTCAAAGCTCAGTCAAGTCAAGGCAGTAGTAGTAGTAGATCCCATCACAACATACTATAACCAATGCAGCTTATAATAATATAAGTTTGTTTGTAATTTTTTACCAACACTTTTATTTGTGTTGTGTGTGTGAGATGTGCATTATTGATGATGTAGCATCTCTAAGCAGGCTATTTTAAGTTTTGTTGTATTGTTTTCAATGCAATGACAATAAAGACATTCTATTCTTTGGGCAGTTAGGACCTTATTAACATATGGACATGTCATTTATTCATGTATTTAATCTAAATACCACTTATTTCTACTAAAATCCTTCTCACATTATGAGTGTATTTTCCACATTTCTCCTTCTTAGTATGTACATGCCAAATTATTCTGTTTTAACACAAATTTTGTTCTTTAAATGACATAACACCTTGAGGGGTCGTGATATGGCGGAGTAATAGCGGCTCATGCCTCATAACTGCCAGCAGCTGTGTTGCCTGTTGCAAACTACGGTATCTTGTTTATATGAAAGCGTTATGGTTGCTACTCAAATGCCAAAACCTGTAGCCCCAGCATCAACGAAGAATGGACAATTACTGGTGTGTATAGTGTGATTAAATATTATTCATGCAGCCATCATCCATCCATCGTGTATCTACATACTTATCCTCTACAGGGTTGCGGGTATTTTGGGGTGGTGGGCGTTGAACTAACCAGCTCACACTGGACAGAGGCTGTGTTACCCTGCCAGAGAAAACAGAAATGTAATTGCCAGTGCATTATAAGGATAAAGAAGATTTTCTTCTTTTTCTAATAGTATTGCAGGATGACCACCACTCCGCGGTGTAATTTTTCCTTCTCAGGTGCTGGAAGCATCAAAAGTGAAAACACTGCATGAATCTAAGTGTGCAGGGTCTGTTATAATAGAGAGAATAATCAGATTTCTTCGGCTACCATAACCATTTGCTTGTTGATAGATTATCAGTAACTGGTGTAACAGGTTGTATAAGCTGTTGAAAACTGAAAATGTCACAAAAACTTGTTCACAATCAGAATCAGTCTCTTACTGCTCATAAAAATGAGAGTAATATTTAATTCAAAATATAAGTGTCCTCTCATCGGTATCTGTTGCACCTTTAAAGGACTGAAGTTACATTTCTGAATCCAAAGTCTGTTGATTTGAATCGTATTCATCTAATCAACTCTCTTCTCCTCAGTCAAAGCCCATAGAGCAGCTTTTATTCAAAGAGTTTTTATTCTGTGAGAATATAACATGGGAATGATTATTAGCTTTTTACAACTTTAAAACTGGGTGTTGGGACCACTCAGCCCGAGGAAAACTCACACATTGGCAGTCTTGATCACAGTGCCAGTCCAACACGTAAAAGTCAATAACGGCAGCATGCCGAGGGCTCAGTGCTCATGTGACGTGGCTGTGTTTCTCCTCCAGCTGTCTAAACACACTTCTTTGAAGCGTCTGAGAATAAAAGCCAGTGTGTTTTGGCTGAGCTAATAGGTGGGCCAGCGGGGCTGCAATTACTGAACATTTACAACCAATTTCATAACAAGACAACAGTATTGAGTAGACAGATCATGTGGTTTCAGTTTATATTCAATGGATTGTACTGCGACATGTGGGTGTTTTGTTTGAATATATTGCACATGCGTATTACATATGTTTGTGTTATTGTTATTATTGATATGACAGTATCTGAGAGCTTATTTGACAGCATGGTTACCTATGGCAATTAAACCTATAAATATAAGCTGTCAGTGTGTTGGCACGACGTCAAGGACACACACACAAACACACACACACACACACACACACACACACACACACACACACACACACACACACACACACACACACACACACTCAAATATGTCTCATAGTCTGTAAAAAGGCTTTCCACCTCCTTACTCATTTAGGGAGATACTTAATTAGATGGAATTTATGTCTCCCAGACTTGACCCTCTCTGACCACACTTGACTTTGGACTTTAACATGAGACTCTTTGTCTTTTGTCTTAATTTTCATCTCTCTTACTTTCTCAACACACAGCCTTCTTCTTCCTTCTTGAATTCTAATGTGCGGCTGAATTCAATGAATTAATCATGCATGGTGAAGTAGGCTAAGGGAGCATATTATGGTGTTTATATTATGGTTTTAATACACACTTCATAATGCAGTGTGAAAGTAAAGTCCAGTGTTTGCTTCCAGTTAACGTCAAAAATGGCAGGCTTGCAAATCCTCATTATACAGCTCAATAAATTATTTGATTTTAAAAAGACAGAAACAGGACTGGGAAGAGTAGAATCACTGGTTCAAACAGATTTTAATCCATATTTTAGAGACATTAAATATTTAAAAACAATGGAACTGCATCACAACTTCTGATCATCACATAGAACAACTTCATTATAAAAAGAACCATATAAAAGGCCAAAAGATAGCACTGATAGAAACAGAAGAAACAGCTGAAGTTCTGCAACACATTTAAAAATACAATGCAATCCATGTTGGACAGATGTGTCCTCAGATGTCATTTTGTAGAAATCTTTACAATGTTGCCTTTTAGCCAGTGATGTACATCAGATCCACAGACAGAGATCTGTCAGGTGGGATCAGAGGCACCGTGTTACCGCCTGTCTCAGACCACCAATATCTGGCTCTCCATATGCAAATTTTACCATTTAGATTGTGTTGTATAAATACATTAACCAAAGTTAATCATTATTAAGACTATTGTCTACTGGTAAATCTAGTGTGTTGCACGAGTAAAGCTAATGGAAGGGCAGGGAGGTCATACTGTAATGTAGCAGGAATCAACAAAGGTTTATGATTAAGGTGTCTTAGTTTTAAGAAAATCAAGCACTAACAGCCACTGATGGTGGAGAAGTGCTTAGTTTCAAAAATCGCTACATGTTGCACCTTTGAAGATTAGTTTGGACTTGATCTCAGTCAAATGTTCATCACCACTGAGACCAGCTGATAGTTTTTCACTGCAGTGAACAGAATGACTGAAAACATGAAAGTGTTCAGAATCAACAACAGTTTTTTTTAACTTCATGTTTTATGGGTTGGGTTTATTCGGGTCATTCTGAATCCCCTCAAGATTTAACACTGTTGTGTCTCAGGAGGAACACAAAATTGCATTTACAAAATAACAGCACATGGGACCATGAAACTCTGAGTCACCTTGGTGAAGCTTAATGTGTTTCAAAGGGATATTTCCCCTCATGTTATTTTACTGGTTAAAATCCTACTGCTGCTTTTTAAAGTTACTTGTTCACTGTAAAATTGAAAGGAAACAGGCAGTCTAATGACAAATAAGCTCTTCGATTAGCTTACTGATCAGCTATTGATTAGATAATTAGTAGTAGCTTCACTTCTGTATCAGCAGCATGTTATGTTGATGACGGTTTTTGAAAATTATGCTTATTTGCTTTCTTTCTGAGTTAGATGAAATGATTGATACCACACTGTGAAATACTGTATAAAGCTAGAGCCAGGAGGTGATTAGCCTAGCTTAGCAGAATTTAAGGGGGAAACAACTAGCCAGGCTAGTTCATAGTTCAAAAATTAATCTACCAACACCTCTGAAGCTCACTAAATAACACTTTGAATCTTATTTATTTAATCTGTACACAAAGAACAATGTATAAATAATAATTTTTCTTTTAGCCTAGCTTAGCATAAAGTAAAACTTTATGCTAAGCTAGGCTAATTGCCTACTGATTCTAGCTCTGTATTTAACACACAGACATGAAAGTGGTATCACTGTTCTCATCTCACTCTCAGAAAAAAAGCTGATACTGTATGAGTTTCCCAAAATGTTGAGTTATTCCTGTAGGTGTTTTGTACTGCACAATAAATACACAGTCATACAGTAAGCTGGTTGTTGAGCTCATTTGCAGATGTAGTGTTTTCTGTTGCAGCCGTGGACATGAGTTCTCCCACATTAGTTGCTTTTACTGAGGAATAACTTGAAAAGGAATAGGGCGAGAGGATTTTAATGTCTCCTTCTAGTGATCTCAACAAATAATAATTTAATGGCTAAATAATCTCTTTCAAATGCTTGTTTCTAACACTGTTGCACGGCTCCCACTGAACAACCGAGGACAATCAAATGGAAGAAACCCAAGATAAAAGCAGCTCTCTGGCAGATTACAGGAATTTGAGAAGAAAAAAAACCCATTAGCCTTGTAAATACTGCTAGGTAATTTACTATATGAGGCAGTTTTGGCAATTTTCTAAGGTATCTGTGATTTTGTGAAATGCAAACAAATATTAGAGACACTCATCACTACTGGAGAGATTATCAGTGTATTATCGGCTTGTTACCATCTGTTGTCAGAAACTAAATCAGTCTGTTTAGCTCTCTGTTGTAATCACAACAGCAGCGACGTTGATTCTCTGTCACTGCTGTCTTTGATAAACAAGTTGACAACTGTGATAATGTAACAAGAGCTAATGGGATATTTAATAAGATGTCTGCAGAATAAAAGGCCATGCTGAGGCAGTCTGTCTCCAAAATGTTTCAGAATATACCGACATATTGACATTGCATATGAATGAATTGTTGCATGAATTCAACATTTACCATAGCCATCATGTGACATGTAACATAGTGGGATGAAACTGATGTTTCCCATGATGTCACCAATGCAATGTTTTAGACTTTATACAGCATATTATTGTATAATTATGTATATTGTACCGCTGCATATAATCAAAATAAGAACCATTGTGTGAAATTAACAAGAACCATATAGTAACATCACTGTTTCACCATAAAACAAAACGACATCGAACATCATTGAATTGGACTGAGCAACACTGTGGATCAACTACTTGTAAGGACTGAGGTCTGACAGAAACAGATTGTGGGTTTTTGTTGGCTGTTGTAGAACTTCATTGGCTCATTGGGACACTCCTAATTTGGCTTCATGACCTCGAATAAACAAAAAAAATCAAACAAAACAAAAACAAAAAACAAAAACAAAAACAAACAAAAAAGAACAAACAAAACAACTTTAAAATGCATTTTTGTCAAACTAGTTAACAATTGCACGCTTTCAGATAAAGAACCATTTCAGAGTCCATTTGAAAGGAACAGTTTGACAGTTTTGGAAATATACTTGTTCCTCTTTCTTGCTGATAGTTACTGCTTTCACATCTGTGATGGTACAGCCAGCGGCCAGTTAGCGTAGCTTAGCACAGACTGGTATAAAAGAGAAATAGCTAGCTTGACTCCATTGAAAGGCAACAAAATCCACCTCTACAGCTCACTATAAATACTCTACCCTGATAACCATTTACACTCCTAAAACTACAATGAATCATAAATCAAGTTCATAAAGTCTAATTAAAATCTAATGTCTTACCACTATATATATATTTTTTTTTCAAGAATCCAATTTTTTAGGACTTTATGTGCAGGACAGTTGAACAAGAATAATAAAAGACCTGCATCACCTGCTAGCATATTCAGAAAACACATGCAGCTACACAGTGCAAGATGCTTCAGCTAACATTTGCTACCCAACTGTCTACAAAGCAGGTATGGACCTCGCCAGCAAACACAAAGTCAGATCAGTGTGTTGTTTTTCAGTTGGTCCCTCTTCACTATGAGGTCCACACCTGCCACCATGACAGTCCTGTGGACTGCATCAGGTGTTCATACAGTGTAATTAATCATGTGACAGTCTACAGGCTATTATCTATGTTCCTTTTGGCCTGATAACCCTAATGCATGTTGTACTTCATTTTCATAATGTAGACACATTGTACAGAAACACCCAGCCCACAGTGATGGAAGGATTTTGTTACCTTCAGATAGTGCCAGGCTCTTTGTGCTAAGCTAAGCTAACCAGCTGCTGGTTCTAGCTTCATGTTTAGCACAGAGACATGAGAGCAGTATCAAGCTTGCTGTCTAACTTTCAAGTAGTAAATAAATGTCAGACTATTCTTTTAAGGTTTTAAGTAAAATGATGAACATGATTCTTGAATGTTATTACCTCCCTCAGACTGTTATTTTTAGCCTTGTGCATTTAAAGCGGCTCTGTATTTTCAGATGATGTAGAACATTCGCACTGTAAATGACTATGTGACAAGAAATACACTGACTGTTTTTTTTTTGTTTTTGTTTTTTTCAAAATGGACACAAGTAGTTCTTGGTCTGAAGCTATCATTTATTGCATGCGATGGTTTTCATTTTTCAGGCATTTCAGACAAACCCATACTTGCTCAAATCATCAAGAAAAAACAAAACAGCAACTGATGCAAATTTGACACGTTAAATCACACATTTTTCTTAAAGCCAAACCCTGGTGTCGTCATAAACGCCAGTAAAAAGCTTATGGAAACATTTGATTTTACGAAAAACAATCTCATATTTATACCAATATGGTATGGAAAATCATTTAGATTCATTCTTTGTTCTTAAATAAATAGAGCAATTCCCACTGGACACAAATAGAGGCACTTGAGTTTCTTTTTTTTTTTTTGTCAAAGTGAAAATTACTTTTCACATCCGCATTGTCTTCCATACACATTCAGCGATGGTCAAATGATCCAAAACTTAAGAACTCATGCTTGATGAACTGGATTTACAGAGACCATGAAAAAAATCCAGAGTTTAAGGCTTTACAGCACATGTGAAAACAGAAGAGAAACCACATGGAAACAGTGTAGTCCCCTCCTGATTTCACGTGCCACAAAGAGTTAAAAATCAGATAATGTTTGGTGCTGTGTAAATGCAGCCATAGCCTGCACATGGACACACACACACACACACACACACACACACACACACACACACACACACACACACACACATATAGATACCATATTTTTGTGTTTCACTTCCTCATTCACTCACATTGAGTCATTCACAAGACACTAAAAAACAAAAACAACCACTGTTATCAGGAGTCACAGTCTGTACATTATGGTACACAAACATCATTATTGTCCAGTCAGGTAATGATTTAAATAGACTTGACAATCAGCTGTACACATATACACACGAATGACACAACACGACAAATGTTGGGAAACGACTACAGGATATCCAGCAGATGATTTGATCTCATTAAGTGCTGCACAAAGTCGCACATTTTTTGACATCAGGGCAGAAAAGCTGCTGTGAGATTTCCACCCTGTTTACTTGAGCTGTGCATGGGTGGGGGCTTAATTAGAGCCAAATCATACTGAATCTTGTAGTTTTTTCCCCCTGTAAGTGTTTGACACCTTAGTGGGTGGGTTACTATGGGAACTAGAGCTGAGTGGAATTTCACAAAAGCCCATAACCAGTAAGAGAAGAACCAGACAAATGCTTTCTGTGATGGAAGAAAGCCCTCATTTGTAGTACCAGTGAATTGAGTGCTTGTTCTGCTGAGCTGTTAACTCCCTGGACTTCAACTTGACCAGGTCTTGTAATCCTCACTCTAGCTAGACACATCTTAATGTTGAGGTTATCTTGATTCGATTGTACTGAGAGGCTCTGAGATCTTAGAGCCTCTACTTTAACAAACCACTGATTCAGGTCACATACATAAAGAGGTGCTTGTTAGCAAAGGGTAAATTAAAGATCTGCTCATAACTCTACTCATAGATGTATTTAAAAATGTTAGTGTCACTGCCCTAAACCAGCGGCATGTCAATTAAGGGGTAAAGCTGAGTACCAAGCCTCAATCCTTTTTGGGCGAAACGTGTCTGTGTTGAAAACTTGTCAAATACCAAGGTTCCTGATTTAAATTAAAAAACTGCCAATTTACACATTTTTTTTAAATTTATGAAATCCTAAACATATTTGTATTTCTTTATATATCTTTTGGTATTTGTAACAATACCCAGATATCATATCGGTATAGTACAGAAAAAAATCTAAACAATAACTACACCTATTAAACTAGACCAGGATTAGGAAGAATTTTAACACTGTTATTTACTAATTAATAAACATTTCTGGTCCATTTGGCGACACCTGTGGTTACTTGTGGTAGTGCTAACAATGTCTTGATCTATACAGCAGTCACAGATTTCAGTTCAAAGAAAAAAAGGTGCAGGAAATTTGCTTTTAGCAGCTACTCAGAAGATACACAACTTCTGTATCTGTTTACATAGCAAATGTAATTTCTTCTCTATCTCTGTAGCTGAACTTGTACAGATGCAAATATGTCTACCCTTCACAATGCCAAAGACCAGCTGCTCTGGATTATAAAATTACATATACACATGCTGGCTGTGATCATCTGAATGTTGTTTAGTATGTGCATTGTTTCCTTTAAATGCCTGTGCAGGTGTACGCCATTTGCAGGAATGGTGGACTCCACCACACACAATGCAAACCATTATATAAAAAGATGAACTAATGATTAACTAATCAAAAGTTGAGGTGGATATGATGAAAACCTCCGAGGGTGATGTTTCAGCTTTCAGTCTTCAGAGGTCATTTTGTGTCCCTGTGACTAATTCAGTTGTTTAATTACTAAAGGGATACACAACAGAGGCAGATCTAGCTTTGGTTTGTCAGAGTTTGTTTTGGAGGATCCATCACTACAGACTGAAGATGGACTGAAAGAGAAGTAGAGGACTAACTCCAGCCTCCATTATTCAGCTCTAGTGGTTATACCTGAGCCTCTTTTCTTTACCAGCATGGTTCTTATCTAATGGAGTGGACCGGTACTTTTCCACTTGGATCAATATCAGCCAGAGGCTTTAATTGTAGTCCCAATCACAGACACGTTTCTAGGCCACTGCTGGAAGAGATGAGCCTCTGTTGAGCTCCTTTCTACATTAATCACACCAGCCTCTCACGTATCTTTTTAAAAATGATCCTGTTTTAGTAAAAACACTTTTTTACCTCCTTTCCTCACTGGTTCTTATTTCTAATCAGGGACACAGGAGGTTTGTAACATCCATTGTCTATATAGGAATGTAATCTACCTGCACTGATTTACTATTCTCTCCAAAAAGCAGAATCAGCCGAATTTTTAATATGATAATTTGTATTCTGTGATTCACAGTTAAAATTGCCAAACTTAGTTACTGCTCAGTCCAAACTGCAGGTGAATTTCAGTCCAATTAATCCACCCAGTCTATGTCATTACATTACCATGGGTGGTGTTGGGTCATTTGAAGGATCCCAGTGGGAACTGAAGCATCGTCCTGAGTCTCATCTCACTTGTTATCCCAATTCTAGCTCCCAGGCCCATTTCTTTTTTTTCTTTTCTTTTTTTTCTTTTTCAAATTTTGTCTCCCATCTCTTCTCTACAGCAGGTGAGCCTCTATGCGGAGCCAGTGCAGTCCCTGCCTGATGTATCGGACCAGCTCAGTCATGCTGCTCTGCTGACTCAGCGGCTCCATCACAGAGTCCAGCTCCTGGAAGAAATCTACAGGAGGGCGAGGGAGAGACACGGTTACTGAGGCATCAAAAAAAAAAGTCAGGTGAGTCATTTTTCAGAACTGTACAATATCAAATCTTATGATGGTTTATAGCACTTTCCACAATCAACACAATCAAATATGCATATATATATTACAGAGGAAGAAACAGCAGTTTAGCACAAGCAGCGATACACAATGGAAGATGAATACCACTAGTGATGGTGATAAAAAGATTTATCACTAATGATGATTCCAAAATATTAGAAACATAAACTCATGCACTTCTACTTTGAGGTGATGGTAGATGATCGACAGAGCGCTGATTCTGATCCATGTTGTGTGTGCGCAGTCCTACCTTGGCTATCAGTGGCCAGTCTGTCGGCCGTCTCCCAGTGTTCATAGCTCCGCAGGATGTTGTTGGTGATGTTAACATGACTGGCGGCCATGTGGTGAATCCGCTGGGGAATAGCCACGCTTCCCAGTGAGCCTGGGGCACCTCCAGATCCTCCTCCTCCTGCTCCTCCTCCTCCTCCTCCACTGCTGGCTGGGGAGGGGCTGAGTGAGAGGGGAGATGGAGTCCCATTGACCCTGGAGCACAGAGAGAGGCAGTCAGGTCTAGTGACATTACAGGAACTAAACAGGGAGGCTC
This sequence comes from Lates japonicus, assembly GCA_033238685.1. Lineage (NCBI taxonomy): Eukaryota > Metazoa > Chordata > Actinopteri > Centropomidae > Lates > Lates japonicus. Next base: position 161,267 of record BRZM01001551.1, read on the forward strand.
TGTACGCTGCAGGGGCTCTGGAGTTCCTTGACAAAAAGCAGGTTGTCACCACTACTTGGCAGAGAAATCCAGATTATTAGACTGGGTGAGTTTAAATGTGATACATACAGTATTATAACATAAACCAGTTATTACTACATTCATTTTCACATATGCCCTATGTTTACTGTAAAATCATAAAACTGAAAAATGTCTGCCAGTATCTGGACTCTTCTGCATTTCTCGATAGTGCATTTTACACTGGGTGAAAAAACTGTCAAGCTGCTTTACAGCAAAAAGCAAGAAAAGCAGTCTGTTTATCAGCACATACAGAACTGTAAGTGGATCAGGGTAAGAGATAAGAGGGCAATGGGAACAAAACATATGTATCCCCTTCAGGAAAGTACTGTACAACATGGAAAAGTGCCACAGAAGGTGACAAAAGATAACCAGCGACATGTTTGCAACAAAATATCTATAACATATTTGTGACAGGAAGCAACAACTGTGGTATTAAAGTATTCATGTATTCACTGACAAATTATCACCTTAAAAAATAAAAATTTCAGCCGGCACAGAGCAACATTATCACTCTTTTTGAGTCGTGTTTGCTGCTGGACGGACAGTGTACAGTGGTTTACAGTATCAGAGCAGTATCAGCTGTGGCTGAAAGCAATGTAGATGAGATGGTAAACCGACTGCACTTATACAGCGCTTTTCTAGTCATGTTGACCACTCAAAGCACTTTACATTGCAGGTCACATTCACCCATTCATACACACATTCATACAATGCTTTGTTTAATACATTAAGCGCTCTAATGTACACACCCATTCACACACCCCCTGGTTAGTGAGCGACCTGCTCTACTCTTTAATGCCACACAATGAGCTGAAAGATGTTAAAGCACTCTTTACTTAGCAGAGCTGGGTAATAATTCTCTGTGGGTTTGTCACACTGAGTGACACATTTTACATTACCTACAGTTATGTGATACATTGTAAACAGAGATGTATTATCATAGTGCAGCTTTAACTTTGTGGAATACTAAAGCTAAAAACACCACACATACATGAGACAGTTTGTATCCTTAAATGGTAAAACCAGTGTATCATAACTAGATATAACTACAGTGATACAGTATGCTAATGTTAATGCTGCACATTAAAAATGGATATTAGTCTGATAAAATAACGGTCTTCTGTTTTGGCTTTGACTTTGCAGAGAACTATAGCAAACACAACAGAAGAGTTACCATTGATGGCCTTAAGGCAATAAAAAGTGTTGAATGAGAGAGGGTGTGAAGCATTTCTGATATTCACTGTATAGTGTCATTAGTCATGCCAGTACAAACTGCTCCCCCTGCCTTGCACAGCTG
>BRZM01001552.1:0-48224 GCA_033238685.1 Lates japonicus
TCAAATCATTTACTAGTACAGCTTTGGATGAGAGAGATCTGATATTGGGATCATGGTATTTGTTGTTTTCACCACCTTTGCTGTTACTTCAGTCAGCCTGAGGGATTCCCTCACTTTCAGTCGATCAGGTTTTTACCAGGAGCTGTATTATCTGCAGAGGTTTCCTCCTCTCTAAAACTAATGGACCAGGTGATTAAAACTGGTAAAAACACAGAATAAAGCATATTCATGTAAAAAAAATCCCAGAGGAGGTGTGATCTGCTCCTAATGTTTGTTCAGCTTGTTTCTCTGAAAACACATTATTTATTCATGGGACTAGTTAATTCATAATGATTTATTTCTTATTTAACAGACACTTTAGGTCTTCATAGTTTATGTCAGTGGTCTATACATTTCTACAGCAAAGCCTATACATAAATCAAATAAATTATCCCTTCAACAGTCAGCCACTAACAATTACCAGCAAGATATGACAAATGTTGCATGCAGAACATTATGCACACCAAATAAAATATATCTTTTTTACTTTCCTCTTTTACAGAATACTGGTGCAATAACAGTCTTGTGGTCCTAGCAGAGCTCTCTTGGAGACAGCCAGGCTATAGATCATGCTGCCCCGACCTGCCATCCGGCATGGGGCGAGCAATGTGCAGTAAGAGACTCCAGCAGTCACATGCTGGACTTTTTTTAGCTTGTGAAAAGATGAAATAACTTCATCCAGGCACAGCTTTATCCATATCACACCCCATGAACACTTTTTGTTGTGCTTTAGCGCATTTAATACATTTATTCCCGAATAATATGCACTTACAATTTAAGTATATTTTTAAAACTCCATATAATCCTCAGGCTCAGATTCAGGAAGAAGTCACATATAATTTTCTTATTGTACCCGCCTGAAAAAATAAAGACAAAAAAAATTCAGGCCATCAAGTTTTCATATTGTTAACGGGCCTTCCCACATTCTGTATATGAGCAGAAACGCCATTAACAGGTCAATGCTACACTGTGATGTGGACTAAAAAGCTGAGCAGTTGAGATTGGCCTCAGGTGACAGGGCCAGATTCTTCCCAGCAGAAGGGGGCTGAAATTTATAATGGAGGACTTGTCGGGGCTCTAAAGAGGAGTCATAATGATATCTTTGACAATAAACTGCCAGACTGCCAATGAGCCCCTGCCTGTCAGAGGAGCAGAGCCAAATATATGCCACAGAGGTGCACAAACTGTCTTCTTCTTAAGAAATAACACAAATGGCTTTTGAGAACTCTAAAATCAGCTACCATAGTCTCATAAAGCTGCACCAAACTGAAGACAAAAAAGTTGACTATTTCCTTAAATTATAGCATTTCTCACTCACTCATTCCTTTTTCTTTTTTTGCCCTGGAGATATATAATAACCCTGTGCTGCCTTCCTTGTGATAAGACACTCCAAGTTCATGGCTCTTCCCTGACATTATTATTACACAGTGCCAAATTGGAAGTGTCTCAGGAGGCAGAGATGACATTCAAATATCCCGTCCAGCTCTATTCATTATGGCCAGTGTACTAAGGGTTCCCCCAACTGGGAACCAGGTGAGCAACTCTTCTCTCATCTAATCAGCTCCCCAGGGAGGTCAGATTTCTGTGGAGATGATGCTGTTGTGTGGGTGACATTCAGATTTTTATTATTTTTCAGTCATTAAGGTCAAACACATTAAAAAAAAAAAAAAGTTATGACCCTAATTTTTTGTACAAACTCCTGGTTAGTAAGAAGCAGGAGTTTCTGGACAGACTCATATCTGCAGGCCACTTTGATGTTTTTTTTAAAAAGCTCTTTCCATCATGCTTTCAATAAAAATAGGAGCTAGTGACAGCAATTCAATAAATATCCACTTATGTTTTTTCAGGTGGTGTGATATTACCCTAAGGTGCCATAGCAGTTGTGCAAGTTATTGACTCTGTTTAACAGAAGTGCTTTCTTCCGCCGATTATGTCCCCTAAAAATACATTCTAAAACTTGCAAACATGGATGAAATTTCATTTTTGCTGAAAGAGTACACTCTGTATGTCGCTGTGTTGTGTCAAATAAATTACCTAAGGTTGCAGATGCATTTCTTGGCTCCCAATTGCCTTGAAGCAAAATACCAAAGTGAATGCACTAAGCTCATATTTCCAAATTGGCGTGTCTTTTTTTTTTTTTTTTTTTTTAAAGAGTCACACTCAGTGTACTACTGAGGAATTATTGGAGCATATCCCTCTGGCCGGCAGTGTAATAAGTGGGGCTGAGACACTATGTACTAATCATTTGACAGATAGAAAATTTTAAAAGGAGAACTACTTTGACCTCTGGTGTCCCAGGAAAAGAGGCGACATGTAGATCTCTTTATGAGTAATACTGCTGTGTCTTCAGCCGACAGGGAATGGGGCAGTGCCAAGTTAACATCTCTGCACTGACCAGATTTCTAAACCTCATTCCTGCTCTGTATATTGGAGCAAACAAATTAAAGAACTACATTAAAAGTTGAATTCATATATATATATATGTGTGTGTGTGTGTGTGTGTGTGTATTATATTTTAACAATCTCAAAATAACAATGTGGACCTCACTATTTGTTTTGGACAATGCTCAGAAATCATCAATTTTTGTAAATAAATAACATGTACCATGTTAATTACACAGACAAATATGTCTGTATCTATGTACAGCATATAATAAAGTGTACATATTGATGATGAGGTGTTTTTTCTTATCGTTGAGATTTTGGATTTAAATTTTGTAGAATGTAGTCATCAATATATATGATGTTTTTTCTCATTTTATTTATTTATTTATAGCATTCTAATATACATATTAAGTATGTGTAGTATTTTTATAAGAAAAGGTAATAGAAGAAAAGATAAAATCTACTTTAGACTTAATGAGTTAGATTTTTCAGTCCTAACTTATCCTGAGCATAATATTCTTCAACATGATAGTTATCAATGTCACCAGAGTGTGTTTTATTTATACACTGTTAAAAACTGCAAACATGCAAATCTTCTCTTCTACTCCTTCCATCATTTCAATCAGGAGAAACTTAGAACAAAAAGCATGTGCAAATCTGGAGTAGAATAAAATTATATTGTGTGAGGGAGAAATAGACTTTTGGCGCTTAGACCCCAGCAGGAAGTAGATCACCATGGGAAGCATTCAAATGTAAGTGGTGCTTCCACTATATAGGAAACTACCCCCCCCCCCGCCACCCCGTGGTGGGGAGGATAAGTGAAGTTTGGTCAAGTCAATTATACACTGCCTGGCCAAAAAAAAAGTCGCCACCCGGATTTAACTAAGCAAATAGATAAGGGCCTCCTATTGGATAATTACTGCATGGGCAATTATCTTTCAGCTGGCAACAAGTTATTTAACAACAACTGATGCAATGAGTAGCTTCTCATTTCTTAAACAACCATGTCGAAAGACACATCTTGTGTCAAGCAGAGAAAACATCTAAGGAGACTGCAGAAACTACTAAAATTAGGTTAAGAACTGTCCAACGCATTATTAAAAACTGGAAGGATAGTGGGGAACCATCGTCTTCGAGGAAGAAATGTGGTCGGAAAAAAATCCTGATTGATTGTGATCAGCGACCACTTAAATGTTTGGTAAAATCAAATTGTAGAAAAACAACAGTAGAACTCAGGGCTATGTTTAATAGTGAAAGTAAGAGCATTTCCACACGCACAATGAGAAGGTAACGCAAGGGATTGGGACTGAACAGCTGTGTAGCCTTAAGAAAACCACTAATCAGTGAGGCTAATCAGGAAAAAAAGGCTTCAATTTGTTAGGGAGCATAAAGATTGGACTCTGGAGCAATGGAAGAAGGTCATGTGGTCTGACGAGTCCAGATTTACCCTGTTCCAGAGTGATGGGCACATCAGGGTAAGAAGAGAGACAGATGAAGTGATGCACCCATCATGCCCAGTTCCTACTGTACATGCCTGTGGGGGCAGTGCTATGATCTGGGGTTGCTGCAGTTGGTCAGGTCTAGGTTCAGCAACATTATGTGCCCAAAGAATGAGGTCAGATGACTACCTGAATATACTGAATGACCAGATTATTCCATCAATGGATTTTTTCTTCCCTGATGGCACGGGCATATTCCAAGATGACAATGCCAGGATTCATCGGGCTCAAATTGTGAAAGAGTGGTTCAGGGAGCATGAGACATCATTTTCACACATGGATTGGCCACTACAGAGTCCAGACCTTAACCCCATTGAGAATCTTTGGGATGTGCTGGAGAAGACTTTGCACAGTGGTCCAACTCTCCCATCATCAATACAAGATCTTGGTGAAAAACGAATGCAGCACTGGACGGAAACAAATCTTGTGACATTGCAGAAGCTTATTGAAACAATGCCCCAGCGAATGCGTGCCATAATCAAAGCTAAAGGCGGACCAACAAAATATTAGTGTGTGTGACTTTTTTTTTTTGGTGGCGACTTTTGTTTTGGCCAGGCAGTGTATTTATAGCACTGAATCACAATGAAGGTTATCTCAAGGCACTTTTCACAGAGCAGGATCTTGACTGTACTCTTATGTTATTACATTTATGAGGAGACCCCACAATTCCTACCATGAGCACTAGGTGACAGTGGCAAGGAAGAACTTCCTTTTAAGGGGCTGAAATCTCAAACAGAACCAGATTCAGAGTGGGCAGCCATCTGCCTCGACCGGTTGGGTTTAGAGGGAGGTAGAGTGAGGGGAAGAGGAATGGAGACTGAGGTTGGGACAGCTTCATGTGAAGGAACCTCTGATCAGGGGGTAGACAGAAGATGGCCAGCTGAATGACAGCAGGGAGAGAGAACATTTTAAACTTTGATAGCTTACAGGTGATTGGCTCGAGTTGAGTGTGTCAGGTTGTGACTAGATGAAAACAGAATTAGTAGGTGGGGCTTAGAGGGAAAACTGCTTGTGATTGAGATTTTATGTGCAGATAGACAGTCTTCCTGACTGAACTTTCGCAGCTTCATTTCTTGCCATTTAACACATTTGTTGTCAAATCTAATCTCAGTTCAACATTTGTCTGTTCTGTCAGAAATCAGAGGCAACTTTACTAACAATGACAAACTTTGGATGAATTCATATCACACTTAAACAACCAGTACTTTTATTTTGGTGGTTTTGAGAGATAGAGAGAGCAAGTACCATGTTTTCTAAGAGATGAGTGTTTTTCGAAAGTGTCTGAAATCCCTCCCTTGTTCACTCATACACAACAGACATAATAGTTCACTCAATAGTGAGCAGTAAATTGAGATTATGTACACAACATAATCATCAATATTTTATGTCATCACTGTCATCCATCCATCCATCCATTATCCGTTAAGGGTCGCGGGGGGGCCGGACCCTATCCCAGCTGTCATTGGGTGAGAGGTAGGCAGGGTACACCCTGTACAGATCGCCAGTCCATCGCAGGGCCAACATATACAGACAAACGACCACTCACACTCACATTCACACGTACGGCCAATTTAGAGTCACCAGTTAACCTAACGGGTATGTCTTTGGACAGTGGGAGGAAGCCGGAATACCTGGAGAGAACCCACGCAGGCAAACATGCAAACTCCACACAGAAAAGCCCCAGGCTCAAACCGGGAACCTTCTTGCTGTGAGGCAACAGTGCTAACCACTGCACCACCATGCGGCCCTCTCGTCACTGTCAGCACATTGTAATATTAATACTATTACCAATACTAATATAAATAAACTGTAGTGTGATTGTGATTTATAATATGAAAATATGCCTAAAGATAGTATCCATTATATAATATTCATGTGTTGCAATTTTCACAATTGCAAATGTATCTCAAAGTCCAATTGTAAGCAGGAGAGGTGCATCCCTGAGGGAGTGGATTTCATTGCTTTGCAGATGTCACTGTGAAGTTGGGAAGCCATGCTTCCATTAAAAACACAGTGTAAATTCTCACTGTAATATTAAAAACCCACAGCTGTATTTCCTAACATGGTCCCTGCTAACACTAACCTGGTGACCCCAGGCATTGTTGTTGATGAAAACAAGCAGCCCGATCTGTCTTCTAAATATAATTCCTGTGTTGAAATGTGCTCCAGCAGCAGATACACTCTGCATTTAATGAAACACACAGACACACACACACACACACACACACACACACACACAAACATTCTATACGGGGTCTCAAGGTGATAACATGATTTGATAAGTATTGATTTACGCTGGTAATTTGAGACCCCCCTACATATTGTACATCACAAGTCTTTGACATCACTGTTATTTGTTTGAGATAAGGCCATCCATCATGACACACTCAAGAATGAGAGCTGAAAAGAGTTGAGAAAAATCAAGTGACTGTGGAAGACTTGCACTTTGATTCCTGTGCAGTTTCCTCCTCTTTTCAGTCTCAGGAGTCACTATCCTCTGTGGAGTATTTCTGCTGAAGCTGAGTTCTGGTTTGAGGTAAGGAAATTAATCCTAAAAATCTGCATATTCTCAACAAATGTGCCTGCAAATACGTACACTCCCATCCCCCTCAACATCCACCACACCTTTGACGCAAACTACAACAACATCACATAATTCCACAGAGGGCCTCTCCAAAGGCACCAGCCTATTTCATATTTATACCTAGTGAGGAGATGGTGTCCTTGGCTGCACTTTTGAGCGAGAGATTTCCCTAGCCTCTCACAAAAACGCTGCCACCCTTTAAACATTCAAGTCATGGTTCAGTAAGGTGCCTGCTGTCAATTTTATTTATAAACCTCCCTGGCCTGTTCTCTCATTCAGACAGGCTCCTCCACCACCCCTCCATCCACCTCTCGTATATTGCCACGAGAGATGCATACACCACCTACGAGGCATCCTCAAAGGCAAAGGGTAAACATGGCTCACAACAGCACTTAATACAATCACTGGGTAAAGAAACACATGCCTCAGCAACATCAAGCTACAACACTGTCTGAGGTGTTAAGGTGAGAAAAAAAAGCCTCACTTCATCCCATGGCTGTAGAAGTGTAGATTTCTTCTGAGAGCCACATCCCAGAAATCACCCCCTGCTTCCTCTGCCCAGTATTTGCCTCTCACGCAGCAGACAGCGAGGCTGCGAGGGTGTGATGACTCCCTGGTTGTCTGACAATAGGCTGTGATACTCACAAACCAAAGTGATGGTTCCCTGCGTGGGGATGCAAGGAGAGAAGCCCCAATAAAACAGATAGATGCCCTGGAGAACGCCAGAGGAACACTCAAACTGTGGGGTTTTAATGACATAATGAGGGCAGTTGCATGCATTTCCTATTAATTTGCAGTTTCACTTTATGAAAGAAGAATAACAGTAACCAGGTCGGTGTGTGAGACTGGAGGAGGAGGAGTAAAGACATGCTGCACAGGGGTGGCCATCACAGAGGATCTTGTTAGACTAATTTGCATTGTATTTTTTTTTTTTTTTAAGTTATCAACTCTTCTATTCCCAGTTGTGCCTTGTTTTTACCTATGAACCAGCGTTGTTTCTCTGAAAAATGTTATCCATGCCGTGCATGAACACTGGCTGGGAGGAGGCTTTCCATATTTTCTGTATAACCTTTAAGATTTATGCTACTGCAAAGAGTTTGATGAATGGATATGACGAAAAAGGTATTTCTGAAGACCTAACATTATTCAGTTTAGAATACCGTGACCACTGCATACCTGAAGTTCATTACATGATACATTACATCAATTAGTAAAGTAAATTAGTAAAGTATTTGGGTCGGAGCCTGCAGTGGAACATTCCCCTGTTTCAAGCCATCCATAATATTTCCACACTGAAAGAAATATTGTGTGAGATGAAAGGCCAAGTGATCACTTAGGTCAGTATGATTCATCCTCTGGGCACCAAGCAGGGAATGACTGGGGCAGTTTAAGTCACGTGGGGCTTGAGGATTGGAAAACAGTTTAGCGGGTGGATGTGGGGAATCAGGGAATGGCAGGAAGGCATAAGTAATTGCAAGGCAGGTGGGTGTGGCAAGGTCTGAAATGACAAAATAGAGAGTGACAGAGAAAAAAGGCACAAACTAATGAATGAACTGATGTTTAAAGGGAACTGTGAATTTTCTTAATGAAATTAATAATGACTAAAAAGAGGTCAACATAACAGAACTGAACCGAAAGCAAACTGAACAGCAACAGTACTGTTAAACTGATCTCAACAGAATACAAATCTGACCTGATTAAATGACACGTGAAGGGAACATACTATATATACTAGGTGGACACAAAACAATAATACACTTAATGACTAGATAGACAGCTTGTTAGTAACTCAATATTATACAACAAGTAGTTCCGACCAAGCAATCTGATTGGTCAACAAGACATTTAGAATGTGCTCAAATCAGCATGAGAGCACACCTTACTCATCACTAAAAATATTACTCCGCCATATACATTTTACTTTGTTGGTAATAGTTGTATAATCACAAGATTACACTCGAAAGTGTCCTGTAACGTCATTTGAGCAAAGGGCCTCGGCTTTCTCCATCAGCTGTGCTGGTGACACGGCGCTATAACTTAAAATTCATGTAAAAGTTTGCGGTTGCAGAAGCTACATCTGTGTGAGTAAATAAATGTAGCGTCTTTGTTATAACGTGGTTGATAAAAGTAAGCATTCATTTGTGCAGTAGGCTGTTGATTTAGTTCGGTAAAGTCCGAGACCTCGATAAAGCATTAACGTCAGCTCAGAGTTCACTCATCTGGGACTAGAAAATCATTTCTGTTGCTAGGTCGTTACTAAGGGTCTGATTATTTGCCGTAGCGGTAAACTCTGTTCCATTACACATAGGAGTCCACTGACGTGACTGATTGTGTTCCAGTTATTAGTCAGACCCCATGTATTTCCATGGAAACGGGAAAAACACTTGCCAAAATCTTTTAATTTTGAGAGCAAATTGCTCCTCAACATGAACAGATTTTGATTATACATTTTACTTTGTTGGTAATAGTTGTATAATCGCAATATTATACTTGAGGGTGTGCTTTAATGTCATTTGAGCATGACAGTGATGCGGTCAGGACCGAGGCGCTTAATATTGCTTAATATTGCTCAATTAAATGTGCCAATACAAACAAAATGACAAAACAAAAATTGCAAAATCAACTGCAAAATACACAGACAAAAAGTCTCTCTTGCCAAGACCCTCTCTTTTGTTGCTGGGGTTTGATATAGTCCAGGGCCAGTTGTAGATATTTAATACTACAGAAAAAATGATATTAACGCAGTTTAAACAAAACTGTAGTGAAGTAAAATGAAAAAGTATGCATGTCCCAAAATTCTAATAAACTCAAAAGCAAAATCAAACTGAAAAATCAAACTAAATGAGTGAAAAGTTAAAACTGAAAAGAAAATTTGAGTGAGAGAATTAGTGAGTGGACATGATATTACCAAAAGCCCTGCTGGTTTGGCCATGGCTGTGGCCATCATACTGACCATCCAATACTTGCTCAGGTCGAGGCTTCATCCAGCATATTTCAGTCTGGATCAAAGTAGTGGACTGTCTGACATCACTGTCCCTTGAGTCTTGCCTCTAGTGTGGCACAAAACCTCCTGGTAACAAGGGAAGAGAGCATGAGCCTTACTCACCCCAAATAGGTCAGCATCAAGAGAATATGTGAATAATGGGCTGGCAGGCAAAAGTAGTACAGTCACCAGTTCCTGACCTTTCCTCACTGTGTACCTTCAGACCTCTTGGCTCATACATCTGTGTATTATACATGTTATTTAGTATGTGGAGACAACTGAAGAAGTGAAAGTCACAATGAATAGAAGGGCCTTAATATCTGTGTTATCAATAGTTGATGTATATAGTAATATATATTTTCTGTCTGATCTGACATCTAACACACCTGAGCTCTGCTACTTTGAGGTAATGATCTTGAAAAGAGAAAAAAAACATGTTGTATTATACAGACTATAGGAGGGTACCTTAAGAGGTTGATGTAGACAGATTTTCCCATGAATGCAGCTTTAGAGCACTTGAGCAGTCTGGCCTGTTAAACTAACAATACTGCCATAAAAGCAAGTTTGAGAAAATGGACAATCAGGATGTTATATAGGCAGATCCCATTGCAGCTTGAGTGTTCTTAGACTGAAGAGCCACATATTGAATCACTTTTGGGCTCAACTATCAGACCTATTTTTAGCCTTTTGTGTATTCAAGTACAGCACTACCAGCAAATCACAGATCATGACCCACCACAATGAGGTAACTGCATTTTCAGCACAATTAACAATCTACTGCTTTCTATTTACTGAATCATGAAACAGGTTTTGAATCAGAAATTGATTCTTGATTCTAAATCAAATTCTAACACCACAACTTGTAATCAAATCGAATCCCAAAGTGTATTTTTATGCTTCCAGTCTCAAGTCAGACACAAATAAGTACAGTGACTGTACACTGGACTCTGAGTGCTGCCAAACAGAAGTGACCTACACGCTGTGCCTGAACACATCATGTGTAGACCAACAGCACAGAGGCTGCTGCTGCTCTGCTAATGATTCGTCCTGCATCAGTTCATGCGTGAACTCAATTTAATATATGTTTTGTATCCTTATCATTAACTGTTACCACTGACAACTCTTTTCCATCAGATTACCTCTGGTTCTTAAATTGGATGACAAGGATGTGTCATCAGTGTAGAATATTGCACAAGGGTGAAATGGGAAAGCCTTATGATTTTTAAAGTAAGTCAGTCTCACTGGGGGTTACAGACAGGGTAACACCAGCTCATTCATAAACTCTTCATATTTATTAAAAAATATTTTCAATCATTGTTGAGATCAAATACAAACAGAAATGTCATGGATCAGGTGACTACAGAGCTACAACTGGCATCAGTTTCCAAGCAGAACAGCATGGACTGAGCCCATTTTACTGTTATGTTTTTAAGCTTTTCACAGACTCACTGTGTAAATTGTTGGATTGTCGGTGGAGCATGGGCTGTATTTCCCTGAATAAAACAGCCTTGACTTGGATGTATTTGCTCAGTGATGCTTCAATAGCATTTACTACCCTCGCAGATGGCTGCTCCTATAGCCTGGAGGAATGTAGTCATATATGAGCTTCTTTTAACTGTAACCCACTAAGTTGGCTTCAGTTGTGTTGGTATTACAAATATCTCAGTGAGAGGAGTGTATTATTTCACCAATCCTGGAAAATATGAAATACATGAAATTTTAGATTCTTGAGAGAAGGAGCGAATGCATGTATTGTAAGCTACTATATAACAGCCTGTGGATGCTCTGTTCAGGTTAATATGACATGACTTTTTTTCAGCATTTTACATCCCAGATCTCCACTTTGCTACTTCAAGTGAAGTCAGGATGCTCAGTCATGTAGTAACCCTTGTGCTTTTCCCCGTGAGAGAGATGATGAGACTAATCCAGGACCATTCGATCAAATGAAACTTTTCAGTCAAGCTATTTTTCAGTGTCACATTTCTTTACGTTTGATCCATGAGGTAAACCTGTCCCATTGGCATCATCTATCATCATCAAGTCAGGTTAGCAGGCTCTCCTGACCACTGAGCAGTCTCTCTTGGGAGACAAATGCCTCTGAGGAACATCTGTCAATCAAGGAATCATGCAGGCTTTGCTACATTTCCTTTTTCAATCAACCACAAAGAAACCCATGAATCTTACATACTAGAGTCTAGTCCTGGTGCTTGTATTGGCATGCGTGTAACATACTGGTATTTAGTGCATGCATGCAAGGAAAACTGCACACTCACATGCACTCACATATTATGAACTTATGTCTGTACTCTGGCTGAGTCTCCCTTTGACATTTTAGTTATCCACATAAAGATTTTCACATGCCTGTCACAGATGTGATTCCTGTGCCAGCTTTGTTAAAAATGCAGCTCTGAGCCAAGTTTGGGAAATGAGCTTCTTGGAGGAGAGTATCTTAAAGGCGGGAGTGTAAATATTAAGTCTAATTAGTGTGTGTTAGCTGAGGTGAGTGGAGTACTCAAAAGCAAAGCAACTTCTATCAACCTTTTTGAAATATTTGTAAGAAGCAGTAATGGCAAAAGGGTAAATGCTAAATAAGATGTCTTCAGGCCTTTGGAGGTGCAAGAGCAGCAGTTTATTGTGTCACTTAATTTTTGAGCGGCTTTGAAGGCTAATGAGTGGCACGTGTCATCTAAACACAAAGTTAGTGTGCTAACGTCTAGTTAGCAGAAAATACAAAAACACATCAGTGATGCTCACCTGGATTGACTTACTGAGTCCTTGAAATATCAACAGCTGCTGATGAAATGCTGACAGAGAGATCACTATGAGATGGTGAGACAGTCCCCTGAAGAAAGACAGGACAGAACAGACAACAGATTTTTTGGGGGATATTTGTGGTCACCAAAGGCTGAGCACTGCTCGGACATGGAAGATGACAACATTCATTGGGGTCACACCTCCAGGACACCCTCTCCTTTCAACATAATTTTCTTTAGAGGATGATTTGCCCACAGGACAAGAGGAGAAACTGCCACAAATGAGCTTCAGAGACTTAGCAGTGAAGTGGGAACACTGGGATCATTTCATCAAATCATGTTGGTGTTTACGCACAGTATGTAGCAATCCTCCATTGCCAGTAATAATAAGTACTAGTTGCCAAGTTGCAAACACCATGTCATTAATCTGGTGTACGCTACACTCAATTACCCCATTTCCTCCAAGGAGCCAGGAACAGACTGTGGCCTAAACTGTGGTTTCACAACATCTATAATTAGAAAAACAATTATTCAATTCCATGGTAATCATGGTTGCAACAATGTGTAACACACAAATCACACCCTGTATACAGCTGCAGTGTCTTCCTCACTGTTCCCTCTCACCTTCAAAGTTCATTTGGGGCTAATGAACACAGCTCATAAGTGCTACATGCTCCCTAATGGTTTAGGAAGATATTTCACTTGTTTATGTACACCATATGGTTAGTACAACTTTTCACAGGGGCCCTGGGAATGGGGTTACCTTCAAAAGAGGCCTATACACATATATGTCCTGTTTCATGTTTGCTAGTGTGTTCGTAGATCTTGTGCGTTCTAATATTATCTATCACTATTCTTCTACTAAAAAACAAAAAAAGTTTATGTCTTATGTCTAAAATAGTTTATTTTGTATTCTATTCAGCCTGTAATTGGTCTTTTAGTTCCACAACCCCATAAAAAAGGCAGCTGTAGATAGTTGGAAGGGGAGGAAAATAACAGTCTAGGTGGAATCCATGCAAAAACAAAGAAATAAATTAAAAGGTAGGTAAAAGTTTATTAATGGCTAACTCCAGTATTTTTGAACCTGGACCTTATTTTAGTTTCAGAAATCTTTGGAATTGGTGCTATTGTGCAAGAATGGTGTGCAGCTGCTACAATGTAATCCAATGGATTGGATGGAACTGTCCATGTTCAAAGTATGTCCACTCAAGTGCCTGTTTTTGCCACTGGCAGGCTCAGTGTCTGACACCATTATGGATAGGATTTCTACACAGATAGACGTATTTATTAGAGAAACAAAACATCTCTAGATATCACAACCAGCCATTGACAAAAACATTAATTTTACTGAGCAGAATATAGGAGTTTCTGGAATATCACTGCCCTTCTACTTTTACTTATGTAAAGGATAATACTTCTTACACCATTCAAAGTCACACAATAACACAAACAAACTGAGTGACTGAGGAGGCAGTTAACAAATTATCAAAGAAACAGGGACAAAAATAGAAGTAGAAGCATATAGCATATATAAGTGTATAGACTATGATTTTAAAAAATCATTAACTTCAACATCTCAGTTACTGCTGACATAATGTGAAGTGTAAAGTGAAGACTAAAATGACACATTTTAACCTTCCTCCCACCTGATGATGTGCACCCGTTTTCACTATCCATAACCGAGCAAATGATTTCTAGCAAGCACAAGCACAAAAACAACAGAAAATTTTTATTAACACCACAGTTGGTGACCCCTTCAAGAGATCAGAAACCTTGACACTAAAAACGCTAGATTGAAAATAACAATGAAAGACAATAACAACAACAAAAAGAGGCTTTTCACAAGCCTATACATGCAACCATATGACAACAACTACAAATATGTGCTGTGGTGGTGGTAAATTATATTGGATTTTTGTACACTCCAATGTGGGTGCATATTTAAAATGTTTTGTCTCAAAGGTTTAGCAATTTTATTTTCATTTATCTATTTTTTAGTTTATTTACCGGGGGCAATACACATAGACATAATCTCACTGGAGAAAGTAATGCAACAGATGTAATGTGCCTGTAGGGTGTCCCTGGTTAGGCTTTTAAATTCAGACTAAAACAGCTGAACAAATAAATGGGTAAAACAAATATAAAGTAGAAAACAAATGATTAAAAAAACTGACTGTGTGCATGTGTTTATATGCTGTATGTGTCGTATGTGACTGTATGTATTGTATGTGACAGAAGGGTGGGAGGGTGTATATGTGAGTGTATTATGTACTGTATGTCTAGTGTATGTGTATGTAACGGTGGATCAGTGCAGAACTCATTCAGTGTTTACATCTTTGTTGTTGTTAAGCCAGTATTTTGTATTGACAACTTTTAATTTCTAATCATGTTTTAAATGATGACTGACCAAAACCTCAATACATTTTTTTTGTGGCCAACCCCTGTTCTAATGAGGACATGGAAAATTGTGCCACAAACTCACAAACTGATGCAATCTCCTATCCCAACATACATATGCATGCAGCAAGGAAACATACAGCCTGTTGTCTGCCTAGCATCTTCAGTTAGCATCAGATAGTGCTGACAGTGTCCACATGTCTACATAGTACTCACACTGATTGCCTGAGACAAAGTCAGCAATGAAAATAAATGCCTTTACCAGAGGAAAAACCAGATCAGAGCTGAAGGACAGAAGAAAAGACAAGTAGCGAAGTAAGACAGGGCATTTAGGGTAAAAGGAAGACTTTTTTTCTTGTGAGGCACTGTGTTCATTTCACTTTCTTAATAAATTAAATTTTTGGTCAGGTTTGTCTTGTTTGTTCTTAGATGCCAAGCTTGCATTCATGCAGCCTAACCAACATTTCAAAGTGATTTTTTCCCTCATCGTTAACAAATAGAGTCTGGTGATATAGCTAACAAGCATAATTGTTTCTGCCGCATCCATGCATCTTAATGATGTTGAAGCAATTGGTTGTCTCAGTAATTGTATCTTTGAAGACAACTGCTTCACAGAGAGCACAAATGCCAATCCTCAGATTGGTAATTAAAAGTGTGCAGTCAAAGCTGGGATGAGATGATTAAGGCTGTATAGCCTCTCCACTGACAGATGAGGGAATGGAGGCTGTATTGATAACAGTGCAGAAAAGGTATCAGCGCAGTCCTGTCACAGTGAGGGGAGAATATATCATGCACTACATTTACACCAAGCAGAACACATGTTTGGCAAAGAATGAAGTTGATATGGCTAACATGTTAGCACGAAATTGCTTATTTTACAACGACCAGACGTCCAGGCATTGTCTTGGTTTGCTTGGGAGTGTTCCAGTTTCAAATTGGGTGTCCCACTAAAATGTTCTGGTTTTTAACTGTCACAACCAAATAAAAATATTTAATAATATAAATTATTATGTCAAAATATTATACTTGTTTTAGCTAAATATAAAAATGTAAAAAATAAATAAATAAATGCACCAAGCATCTGAATTCAATACCCAAGTGTCTGTATGTACAACAGTCAATCAATGTGTCATAGTCAACACTTTTGTTAGCCTTTGAGTCATACAGAACCTTCATAAGCTATGATGCTGGTAGCTCTTTCTCACAGAACCAGTATCAGTATGCTAATAGTTAGCTGTCATGCCAAAGATACAGTCAATCTATTCTTAAGAGCTGTAGTTGGCTCTCCTTCCTTCGTAAGGTAGCAAAAATCTGTGTTCATGGTGCTGAAATGTGCATTCAGTAGGTGTGCTCAGTGCTAAAATAATTGCCCATCCTGCTGGGTACATACATGTGCGCATGCATGAATGTGCAGTACATGTAGGGGTCCTGGTTTGGGGGTTTGGAAATATGGTCACCCTAGCTTATCTGCATCCAGCAGACACAGAGCAACATTAGCATTCATTACGAATTGTGTTTCTGTCCACCTGACAAATTTAAGTCCAGTATCCACTCTCCTTGTGGCTCTGTTTTGGTCTTCACCAGCTTACACTGTGCTGTATGTCATTTTAGTCTGTCAGTTGGTTTGTGCTGGGCAAGTAGCACACACTGTAATGATAGGAGCTTTTTGCCTGCTGCTGGAGACAAGGTTAAGCAGAGCATCAAGACTGAACTGGTGAAGCTGAAGTGTAATGCTGTGGACCATAAAACCAAAACAATGAACTGAAAGATAAATAAATGTTCCACAGAGGTAATTTGCAGAGCCAGTTGATAATTATCTGTAGATAGTCAGAATGCATGACCCTTTCACATTACACAGTCACTTGAGCCATAGTTCATATAAAAATATTAACTAGTGCAGCTTACCCAGCTCAGTGGACCATTTGGGAAGCGAACTCCAAGCTGTAAATTAAGAAACACACATACCCCAGATTAAGGCAATGACCCACTAAGACCTTCAGAGGTGGACATACAAACCTCTTCTTCAAGACTGAACTCTTCTTCCCCAAAAAGGGGAATTAAATTCCGCCCTAAAGAGCTTTAGCTGATAAAAGCAAACTTGAAACAAAACAAACAAACAAAAAATCACAAATGGATGGAATTATTCTACTGCCAAAAGAATGCAGTATAGGACGCTGGGGGGGAAAGTGAATACAACCAGGACAAATAGCGATCTGTGGAGGAACTGAAGCAAACATGGCAAACAAAGTAGAAAGTTGCATTTCCTATAACAACGGGAAATTATCAATAACACTGGAAATTGCTGTTTCTCATTCTGATCTGTACACAAAACATTATCACTACTGCTCAGAAGTCTTTAGTGTTCTGGTATCTGGTTTGTATCTGCTGCTATGGGAAATGACACAAACTATATGAAAAACAGGAACAGTATCTACTACTACTATCTCTGCTTTAAGATGATGCTGTTTCTTTTTACTTTTAAAGGCATTTATTAAAGCTGGACAATGTCACTTTTCACATTCTTCTTCTTATAAAAACAGTTGAGTTCATAAGCAGTAAATTATTCTGTTACTCAGTTCAGTACTCTCAGGGATTTTGCTGCTACAGCCTCACTTGGTTTTGTATGACCAGTGGCTTATTCTGGCTAATGTTAGCTGATGTTAACAAACTTTAGATATTACTGTGCAACCGACATTATTGAGTGTTCACAGACTTTATTAATCTTCTCTTCTCTCTTTCTGCTACAGTTGCACTACATTTTAGCTGTCACAGATAAACTTCTTAATGTTTTTATCACAGAAGGCATGAAGTAAACATATTGTAGTTCTATGGTCCCATTGCACTCTCACGTCAGGTCACCTATTGATAATGGCTGCCTAGAAAATATTGAAATGAATGGAATATCACTTTACCGTTGTGCTACATATAGCAGGCGGCATGGTAGTGCAGGGGTTAGCACTGTCGCCTCACTGGTTTGAGCCCCGGTACGCCCCGTGTGGAGTTTGCATGTTCCCCCTGTGCCTGTGTGGGTTCTCTCTGGGTACTCCTCTCTTCCTCCCACAGTCTAAAGACATGCAGTAGGTTAATTGGTGACTCTAAATTAGGTGTGAATGTGAGTGTGAATGGTCTCTATGTGTTGGCCCAGCGATGGACTGGCGATCTGTCCAGGGTGTACCCCGCCTCTTTCCCAATGTCAGCTGGGATAGGCTCCAGCCCCCTGTGACCCCCCGTGACCCTCAACAGATAAGTGGTATACATAATGAATATATATGGTACTGTGTGTGTGTGTACATACTTACAAGCCTTGCAGTATGTACTATATAAGACTTGTTGCAGTAAACAGTTTTTTGCAGTTAGTATACAAAACATAAACATAGTTTTGTGCTAACAAGAACTGTCACAAAAGGTGCACCAACACATGTCAGTCAAATTGTAGTATTGAAATACCACAGCCAATTATACTTCCTGGGAAGTGTACTGATAATATACATCTTATACTATCGGCACCCACAATTATTTTTAATTTTCAAAGGATTTATTTGTCACATGCTCATATACAATATGTGCTCTGAAATGCAGGGTGCCATAGTCCTAAGGATGTCGCTGCTAGTGTTCAATAAAGAATAATTACGACAAGTGTAAATGAGAACTGAAGTAAAATATATAAACGACAAAAAAAAAAAGATAAAAATATAAATATATCTAAAGTAACAATTTAAATGCTTGAATGTTGGAATATTGTCATTTTTCAGTGTAAAAAATCTAAAATACACATATGTCACATTTTTATGGCAAATAATCAATTTTTCCTTCACTGTAGGACAACAGAGTGCATTAACAGCATATTGAAATCAACCTTTTTTTAAATTCTGTTTTTGATTTATTCTTTATTCTTTCACCTTTCCAGTGTTAACACACTACATACCTAAAGCCTGCTCAGACTAAGGCTGAAGGTGTCATGATTCGTCTCTGGGCTCTCTTGTTTGCTGTCCTGGACCCATCATCCACACTCTTATTATTCCTGTGCCCTGTTTATTTTAGCCTCTGTCTCGTGCCACTCTCCATCCACCCACCAGATGTCCCCGGACTTTCGTCCTGTCTCCATATCCAGCTACTCACCTGTTTTCCATTTTCAATCACCTGGGATTCCCTCCCCACTCACACACCCTTTCATAGTTTCATCATCACCCCAGCTAGTATTTAAACCTGCCATTGCCACCAGGTCCTCGTTTGATTGGCTATGCATGTTCCAGTGTGTTTTGTGCCTGCTATGTGTTAAGTTACCTGTTGTCAGTACCTGCCTGCACCTGCTTGTCTATCTGAGTACCTGTAGTCATTGACATCATTAAAGTTCCTTCATTGCAGCTGCCTGTGCCTCTGTGTCCTCCCTGCCTTTGTTGCTATACTCTCAGTTGCGACAGAGGCAAAGTCATTTCCATTTTCCATTTTCCATTTTCAACAAAACCAAAACCAACCACTTCTTTAAATCAGGCTCATGTGAAATAATTTGATGACTCCTTCTGTATGTTTCTGTGTCTCTGTATCGCTCTCTCTCTCATACACACACACACACATCACACAGCTGTATTTTGAGATATGGTCTTTGCTTTTTGCCTTTTGTGCCTTTTCACAAACAAAACTATAGCCATTGTCAAACTTGGTGCACTTACATTACTTCCTTTTACCAGTATTATTGTTAATGCACACTATCCAGTTTGGTAAATCGGTCACACTAATCAATTTGAATAATCACACAATGATAGGTCAGCAGCTTTTACAGACACATGTAAGCACCACGCAAATATTTAATAAACTAGTCCTATTTGGGCTGCTTCTCATTGTATCAGTACAGTGCATTGTTGTCTTATCAAAGGCTTTCATCCTATTTACTGAGTACATCAAATGTGCTCTGTGTTTATGTTTATCAGCCAAGAGTCCACAGAAGATAGTATTATGCCATTTATGCATTTCTAAGACATGAACTCAGACTAAATTTGCACAAAAACTGAGAGTATGTATTGTATTGTGTATTTTTCAGATTGTGGAAAGCAGAATAGAGACGAGACAAACATAACAATAAAGAAGCGTAATCACTGGTCATTAGGAACCATGGCCCATTAAATCAATGTGTTAAAGAAGGAGTTGCATGTGGCAAGTTATTTTACAAAACTGTATGAATGCTGGCTCTGATACAGTATACAGTATATGAATTTGAAGCTCCTGTACATATAGGCAACACGTGATGGGATATAAACTGATCAATAATTTACAGAGCACTGATCGACGCAGCGGCATCCACAACCCATGGGATTTCCAAGGTTAATGGCATACATGCATTAATATGCTGAAATACTAGAGGTCGCTTGACAGGGATTAACAGATAAGGAGACATTATTGTTGTGTACTGAATGACAGACTAGCAGTGTGCCTACAGTGTAGTGAGGTGATGGAGGTCAAATGAAAAGAAAAATTGCTCACAAGTACAAAACATATAAAATTTGTTTTAAATTAAAAAAACACTTTTTTGAAGATGATTTCCTGCTGTTACAACCCTACAGTAAGAAATCAGTAATGGAAGACTGACATACTAGGAACTGAATATACTTACCAGGAATTTGTGTACAGTGCAGAGAAGACATACTGTACTATGTGACAGCAGATTAGACATAGAAGAATACATTCACAATCATATCAGTGTTGAAGCTGATATGATTGTGATGGTGAGGTGTCTTTAGTAGCAGTATCCAGATAAATAGGCCATATTCACAAGGCAGCCATCCATGCTCAGCTCTGAATTGCTGCTCATATCTGACTTTTTTGATGTTTTCTTCATATCTATTCCAGGATATAACCAATATCTGACACCAATCTGAACTGACAGCTACGTTGAAAAGACTTGAATGAAGAGTGACAGTAACAAAAGATGTCACATTTCTGCAGCTCGTTTTGAACACATCCTGGTTTTGGTCTGCCCTGTATTTTTGACTTGAATTGAGGCTTCTCCCCAACTATCAGTCAAGCCATCAATTCTGTTTCCTTTCAACTGTTATTTTCTGTTGTCCTTCAGGTCAGAGAAAATCATAGCTGAACCAAGCTGCCATAGTAACAAAGTTAAAATGGTATTTCAGATGAATAATGTAAGACATATGGATTGTAAAAGCTTAGCCCATCTGGTGCACAGTCTAAAACATGTAAAAATGAATGTAAAGCTGCACTAATGCAGCTAATATAATGAGCCACAATTAGCCAGCAGTTAGTTAGCTCACCACTTTGGTCCATATTGAAATATCTCAACAGCCATTGGATAAACTGCCATTAAGTGTTCACATCCATGCCCCCCTCAGAATGAACTGTAATAGCTTTGGCAGTTTGTTGACTTCTACCTCCATCTTCAGGTCAACATTTTCATGACCAAAACATACAAAATTAATGTTAAGCACATCTGCCTCAGCTGTACTTTGTGCTTGGGGCTAATTAGCAAATGCTAGCATGCTAACACACTAAACTAAGATGTTGAAAATGGTAAACATCATAGTTGCTAATTATCAGGCTGGTGGCACATAAGCATTTGGCCATGCTGACAGTACCATTTAGCTCAAAGAACCACTGTGCCTAACTATTTGAACAATAGCTCAGATGAGTCTGAAAGGTGCTGTCTGAAGCGCCAACCCACAGAAAATAATCACCCGATTCTGCAGTTTCCTGCAGCTGTACTGAGCATTTTAGCCTCTTCTAGGTCATTGTTTTGGTTTTTTGCTCTGAAACTTCATTGTTTATTATTATTATTATTATTATTATTATTATTATTATTATTATTATTATTATTATCATTATTATTATTATTATTATATTTTCTATTTCATTCATTAAGTTTGTATTGTGTTGTATCCCTGTGAAGAATAATAACAGGTCAACAAGTTCATTGTATGAACACAACAATGTTGCAAAAAAAGCATGAAAAAAACATGAGCATTCAGACAATCAGATGGGTTGTAAACAAACTCCAAGTTATAGCTTAACTTATTTAGAAGAGAATATGGAGGTGAGCAGTACAGTAAAAATAACAGTTCACAGACTTTGACCTATTGTACTTTCTGTAGCTGTGCATCTAGTGTTTCTGTGCAATGAGGGATCATCACTGGAATTTTGATGGCATTTATTTTCAATTCTTCTTCCAAATAAAGAGCCTTAGATAATCCAGAGAGATTTCTGTCTTGTTTACAACCTGTTTCATAATTTTGCTGTTTGTTTTTTGCCCCATTACAATTATTTGTTGTGATATCACCATGTTCACAGATTTCGTTTGGTTTGTACAGTGTTACTATAACTGAATTATATTATACCACTTGTATTTTTTAAGCTTCATGTTTGGGCTATAGCCGGGCATATAAAAGGCCTTATTTGTTACAACACTGATTTTGTAACAGCATCACACCCTCTTGCATCTATGGAAATTAGCTTGTTCTTCCGTGATATAAATTGATTTAGGATTTATGATTATTTTGTGTCAGCAGACATGAAACAATATCAAGTGTGACAGTAAGATACTGTAAATGTTGGCCTCCACAGACCACAGTGAAGAATCAAAGTGATGAGTGCAGTGTTTGTCAGTTGGAGCCTACAGCACTGGTCTTCCACACAGAGCCTTATTCCTGTGAACCTGGGAGGAGAGCTCTACAGGCTGCCTGTCAGCTGTCCCATGGTGCCTGGAGAAGGCTCATGGTCTTTTTAATTCCCAGCCAATCTTCTGTCCATCACACCACTTTATCCCTACTTTAGAGCTCAGCTCAGGTCTACACACTGTCACTTCTCTGACATATCTCACAGCCTACACCTCAACAATACCAGAAAATATTGTCAGCTCCTCCGCCACCCCCAACTCACTTTCAATATGAACAACAAATCATATTTTCAAACTGGATGTAGGGACAGAGCTGCCTGCCTACCTCCCCACACCAATCCACTCTATATTTGACTTTTCTTAGCAGCATGTATGTCTGTGTGTGTGTATGTATCTGTGTGTGATGGGGATGTAGCCACAGCAGAATAAAATAAGAGCTCTGGGTTTAGCTCATGACAGATCACCCCGTGCTTATCAGGTGACCCAAGCAGTTTCTTTGGATTGCCCCATATGAGGCATCACATGTTGATAATAATGAGCGGATGTGGATTCAAAGCAGCACAACATGCACACCCCAGCAAAGGTAAAGAGGCCACTCCTCGAATGCTGTCATTCTCAGGAGATTTCCATGAATAAAGGATTAGCTACAAGCTGTGAGTCAAGCTCTGGTTCTTCCAGTTGCTTTACATATTCAAGGCCGAATTTTGCACCAGCAGAACAGGCGGCATAAAGTCAAAGGAGATTGTGCAGCAGTGTTGTAAAGTGGTAACAAGTCTTACGGGAGTATATTGATGTAAGTTGCTGACATTCTTGACACATGCCTTATCAGGTCTCCAGTTTAAATGATGTGTCAAACAAGGTGGACTAAATGTACATATCACAGGGCTAATTGTTATTTTTGTCTTAAATGTTAATCCATAGTCGCTACTTGGAACATGTCTTTGAGTTCCCTTTGGTTAGTTTCTACCTGAAAATGTTATATCCCCCCATGTTGGACATATTGACAGTAATTCAGTTTCTTTATGACACGGAGATTATAAGCTGAGATCAGAAAGCTTCTGGTGAGGTCTGAGGAAAATCACACTGCTGCTGATTTTTATCTTCCAAGACTAATGACTAAGGGATCAACACCCTAATCCATCATACATTTAATTGGCTCAACCAGGATCTTTGCTACTGATACCAACTTTATGTGTATATGTTCATAACTTTGATTCTGCCTCTCTAAATACCAGGTGATACTGTGAGACTAAAGGACTGACAGTCTCTCAAAACACCTGTGTTTTGTTTGTTAAGATGATGGCTTTCTTGTGATGAACAAACCTGTTTTCTTTGAGAGATTTGGCAGCTGACACAACACTGGCTTTTTTGGAACATAATCGAGACTACTGGTGCAATTTTACAGGCTCATGGTGTTTCTTACAGAGACTGCTCCGACTATGGTGCAGTATCTTTATTTATATAGAGTGGGTTCTGTACGGCCTGTCTTATTCTAGGCAGAAATTGTATGGATTAATTTTGAAACTGGAATTGGTTGCCTTCGACACATTTGAGAGTTCAAATCTGCAAATCACAATACAAATGGCAGAGCACAACCACAAATAAAAATTAAAGCTGCAAGCAGTGTACCCAATGGACCCTCGCACCCCGCACCTGTCGGGGGACCTGCAGCCGCGGGATCCCCTCAGGTCGTAAGACACAGTTCTGCAACTGCGTGACCACCAGACACAGAATGAATGAGTCAGAAGTCCCTTACTGCCCCCATCAGGTGGCACTATGACTATACCTAAATATTGGCATGTAGATGTGTTCAGGCCATGACACCTAGCAAACGTGAAGTTTGGGGCAGATTGGACAGTGCATGCGGGAGTTACAACAACTTCCTGTTTAATGGTGGAGCATCAAAATTCGCCATGGTGACACAGCAAGGGCATGCCATCTCACAGTCACCATTATGATCTTAATGCTTGCCTGACCACATTTGAGAAGTGAATCAGATAAACCCACTTGGATGAAACACGTCATTTCCTGTTGCCAATAGTTGGCACTATGATTATACCTGAGTCTTGGCATGTAGATGTGTTCAGGCCATGACACTTAGCAAACATGTGAAGTTTGGGGCAGGTGGACGGTATGTGGTAGTTACAACCTTCCTGTTTGTAATAGCGAAACATCGAGATTCTCAAGGTGATGACACAAACAAGGGTGTCCCATGAAGACTCACAGTCTTCACAATTGAAACACCAGTAAGATCTTAATGCTTTTCTGACCATTTTGAGGTCAATCAGATTAACCTATAGATAAAACACATCACTTCCTGTTGCCAATGGGTGGCACTATGTTCCAGGACAGGTCTGTTGTCAAAGCTGAGAATTTGGGCAGATCAGACAATAACCAGCCATAGGTTACATCAACTTCTGGTTAATGGCTAACATCAAACTTCACCACAGCGCCTGAACTGCCCTTCAACTGAACATCAAAATTTTCACAATAAAAAGGCAATATGAAGGCCTTAAGAACTTTCCTGACTAAATCTGAAGTGGATCACATCAACCTGCTAGTAACAGGGCGTCAAAGTCTAAAACATGTTATTTCCTGTGTCGGGTGACTATAACTTTATGAATATTCCATGTGGGTATGTTCATGCAGGACCCTTATCATCTACATTGAGCCGAATTGGTAAAGTATGGCTTTAGTTACAGCAACCGCGCTAACTTCCTGTTTCAATGGCGAGACCTTCGAAATTTGAGGTGCTGCCACGGCCACACCCTTCAACATGAACAAAATGCGCAATAACTTTTAATCACAAAAGGCCTTAAGAGTGTATCCTGGCCGAGTTTGAAGTCGATATGATAAAACTGTGGAAAGAGTTTGATCCAAATATACAGTACAAAAAATGGCCAAAATGAACTAAATTTTTCTAATTAATAATATTAAAATGACAAACTTCACACTGTAGGTTTGAGGCCATGATGTCAAAGACTTTTGGTTGTCTCGGCCTCCATCATCACCTCAGAATTTTTTGTTCTACCGGACAAACCAAAGCCCAATGGCAAGGGGTTTAGGAAGTATGTCCGGGGGCTATGGGGAACCATTTTACAGGTGCCAATGAATGAGACCTATCAGATGTCAATTTTCGTCAGGTCTGATCGTGGTGCAAAGTTTGTGAGTTTTTTCAAGCATGTTTGGAAGCCCTCAAAAATGTGATTTTAATTGTCACAGGAACCAATAATAATTCCTACAATTGAATTTGCAAAACAAACAAACAAAAAACTATGGCAAAAGCAAAACTACAACCATAACACAACCAAATTAACTTCTGCTGGAAAAGTTAGGTGCCCGCTATTGACAAAAGATTGAATGGACCAATCAGCAACAATGCCTTTTGACAGAATTAACTGCAAGCAAGCTGGTTGAGTTAACTGTAACTAGTTAACACTGTAGGTAACTGTGCAAGATTCCTTTTGTCTATTGAGTCATAGGACCTCCTCATTAATATACGTTTTGTTCCATCTTTGAAAAAATGTATAGCAACCTATGTGAACCAGTGTAGAGAATTTTTGACTTGAGTTTACTGGCTGGCAATAGCTGGCAAGATCTCTAGTCACTAGTCTTAAATAACCCATATAAACATGCAACCATACCAAAACCATACACATTTCTTTGTTTAAATTATTTAAAGGTTGAATGAATGTTTGTGTTAAGTAACTTATTAGTGTTCTGGATCCTTTTCATGGATGTGAGAGGGTATCAGTCAACAGGTAAACTATATATTTTGTTTCTTTTCCAAAGCAACCTCTGAAACTAATCTTTGCTGCTTGTAGTCCTGAGGAAAAACTCACTTGGGCAGCCTGTCCTAGTTCAAAAGCTAAGGAGGCTTCAGTAATTTTTGCTGTGATTGTCTACTGCACAGTATGGGAGAAATCAATTTTGAAAATAAATTAATTAATTAACTGATTGAAACATTTCAATGTGAAAATTTTTATTCACTCTTGGTTATCTCTGAGATATCTTATTATATTAATGATAGTATTACATTACTGAAGTAACAAATTGTAGGGTCAGCTAAGAAAGCATGTTAATAATAAACGAAAAGGCAGAAACACAAATTTGAGACATCATAATTAGATATTACAACAGAAAATAAACCATTAGGCAGATGTAAAGGGATTTCAGGTTTAAGGAATTGGATTGGCACAAAAAAATAAACCCTTCAGTGAAAAAAGCAATGAGATTTGGGACTGATATAGTTTCACAAAGGTCATATAGATTTTGCAGTAAAACAGTAAATGTATATAGGAAAGATTCTAAATATTTTTTAGCACTTCAGTCATTAAGAATTAGAAGAATAAAACACAAAATGATCTGAAATAAAGCTGTGCATATGAAACAAATCTGAAACTAACAGTAGCATTTCTTTACAATTCATAGCGGCAACATCATTGTAGCTTTTTGTTAACTTTTTCTCCCTACTGTGGATGTATGAAGAGGTGACAAGTGTCAACTTCTTTGCACCACAGAAACATGTCTTGGAGAAATGTAATAGTAAAGATGCTGATTTTTTTTTCTTGAATCATATCAGACAATACTGAATTATCTGCAAAATATCCACTGTTTATTGTGCTATCTGTCGTGTACCTACGTAAAAGAATTATGTTAAATTGATAAAACGGTCATTATTCGAAATGTCTATATATATTCAAGACAAATGTTATTTGTATTACAACGAACTTGTGCAGCTAAGATTTAGATGCAGTTTCAGTATTCTTGTATGTACTTAGTCATGCTATGGTCAACAGTTCTTCTGGAGGTGGTGTTTCAGACCTGTCATCTCTGCCATCAGTTGCCTCCACTACAATTACTTTATTTTCACCATACAAAATTACATAATACAAATAAGAAATAAATAAAATAAATAATATTCTACATTCTATGTGTAATGAGTTTGCCCTTATGCATGTTTCAAAGACTGGTTGACAGCAGGTTTGAGAGAATATAAACTCAACAAAGGCAAAGCAGCTTTGCTAAACATACGAAGAATTAATCTGAACTGGGTTGATCTGTTCCCCAATATACAAACCATTTTAAACCAGCAAATCAAGTTTTTCTTGTATATGTTTAAAAACTGAATCAGTATCAGAAGATTACCCAGTGTTAACGCTTTGCATAAAATCAACACGAACCGCTGTTTACAACTGTTCTAGCTCTGTGGATGATTACAGGTTAGTGTTAAGTGTTAATCCTAAAATTGTCTATTTTGATGGATTTGGCATCACCTGTGTTGAGTGTTAGTCACAGCAGGTTAGGGCATCCTGACCAGTTTCATGCAAAATGAAATATGGACTACATGAACTGTGGACACAGTGGTCTGAGACAAAAGAATCTGTAAAAGAACTACAATGACAAATAATTCCAGCATGGACAGATAAAGATGATGCACTGAACTGTACCACCTACATTAGATAAGAACCCAGTCATTATTATAAAAATAATATTGTTACATGTGTTATATTTAATTTTTTAAAAGCCAGATTTTTAAAGGGTTTTGCACAGAGAAAATGCCACAAAAGTAGGAAAGGTCCCTGTTCTAAATCTATAGTGTTTGGCAGATTTAAAGGGCAACACTGACATTTCACAGTCTGTATAACTCGGCCGAAGGAGTACTAGGTGAGGGCAGGGAGCTGGGTAAATGAACCAGTGCCTCCAGGTGATCATGAGAGTACTTGACCTCTGTAACCTGCTCTCCTCATCACTGCTAAGGCTCATGGCTTGGCCAGCTATATTAGCCAGTAATAGCATAACACACCAAAATGTCCTAAGGTGTTGGCAATTGAGTTGAATTGTGGGTAATGCAGGTAATGAGTAATGTAGTTGGTTTGGGGTCAGGCTATGGAGCTCAGCTAATGCTAGTTGGGCAAAATCAAACTCCTGTTTGAAATCACCTGTGATGTGGTGTGGGTTGACTAGTGTTAGGCATTACACATACTAAACACACATATGATTAAGACACACACACACACAAATAACACAAATAATTTCATACAAATAATATGATGATAATAGGTATTATGAGATAGATATATGAATGTACAGCCCAATCAGGTATATATTTGTATTGTATGAAACAAAAGGATGATTCACTGTTACCATGTAGCCAAACATGGGACAGTGGTGGATGTAATTTCCTGTTGATACTTGTATATCCTGTACCTGTGCAGTACCATTATGTTTTAAATATGCTTATTTGCTTTATTACATACACATCCTTTAATTATATGGGATAAGTTAAACTCCACCAAAACAGTCAAATGTTTTTCATATAAAATATGAAGATTAACTTTTAAATCCACATGAAAGAACAAAGTAAATAAGAGATTAGCTTGAACTCTAGTTTTCAATTATAGCCACGTAGTATGGCATAACTTGTGCCTTTTGGTATGGAACATTCTCATAGGGGTCACAACAAGCCAAATAACTTGATTTTGAGCCAAAAACTGGGACAGACCTTTGCTCAGGTTCATTTCCCAAAAAGATAAATTCCATTTTCCATGTTTATCAAATGCATACATCTGTAGAGTTAAGTGGTCCTGAAAATGAGCAGAAAGCCATGTGTTGTAACTGTGCTGTTGCCTATGAGTAACAGTCCTGCCACAGATTTGTGGGCATCGACAACCTGTCACAACACTCCATTCATTCAGTTTGGGTTTGCAGTCCAGTGGTGCAAGAGACTCTCCAGTTAGCTGCTTGTTCCACAGACCTGACTTTGTGTGAGGGGAAATGCATAGCCTATTCACTCTAATGTCCAGAGCTAAATATAAAGGCATCAGAAGCTACAAAACAAACATAGAAAATATAAAAACATCATGGAACAGCAAATCTTCATTGAAACTGAGCTTTGAACATCCTTTTGAGTTAAGACCCCAAGGAAGAAAAAAAAGTCATTATTAGGGTGAAATACTTTATATACAATTTTGTCATACTCATTTGTAGATTTTAATATTATAGCGCTGAAGAAGGATAAATTGTTTAAAATTTGAATCACGTCCTGGTTCATTACAACTGAATTATGGTTGTTGTTATAGAATTAGTTATGTTCGTGCCCCTATGAGCGAAATCCCATCCAAATCTTACAGGTGCCTGTTATCTGAAATTTAGATGTACTTAAAGTGGCAATTCATGTATAACCAAAACTGTTTTAGAATTATATAGTAATGGAGAAATGACATGGAATGTCAAGAAATCAAACTAAAAGGGAAAAAAATTTTGATAAAAAGAAGTTTGTATGAAGAGGTTTGAATGAATAACACATTTGATCAAGAATCAGGGAAAATGAGCTATAAGTGAAAACATAAAGTGCTTTTCTAAATGGTCACATGATGGAACTGTCCTCCTAAACCCTGATGAGATCTTCCTAAACCAAACTAATGTCTTTAATACCAAGTTTAACTAAGAGAAAATATCAGTTTTATAGGAAATACACTTGTTGCTGCTTTCTTTGTATGAGTGTTAGTGATTCAGTATAAATAGCATTTTGGCAAAAGTTCATTAAGAAATTGCTCCAACATGTCCATAACTCCCCCCCCCTAAACAACATCCCCCTTTGTTCATTATTTATTACATTTAGATGTGCTGGTGAAATTTTTGAACTGATTCCAGTCTTTCTGTGAAGCTAGAATAACTGTGTCTGATTCCGGCTCACTACCAGCTGTCAACATCATGTAGCTGTTTCCATAAATATAGTTAAAATATAATAGCTCATTCTGTCAGGGAAGGAGTTGTTATCAGAATAAACTAAAACAAATAGTAAACAAACACCCCCAAAAACAAAACAAAAAAAAAAAAACCTTAAACCAACTACTTCTCACCCACCTGGACTGTTGTATCCATGGCGGAAAACCTTGACTTACCAAATCAACTTTTTAAAATATCAAGATTTATAAACTGAGTTTGGTGTGTTCATTACGTATTAGCTCTTCCAATCTAAGCTCAGGTAAAACAATTGATAGCCTTTGTTTCTGTGCATGAGCTGTTGTTAACTTCTGAGGTAGTTTCAGTAACAGAACTCAATACCAGTCCTGCCAAATTACCACCCCGTGACTGCAGAGGCCACTGCTGCACTGTAGAAATTACATAGTGTTGCTTTAATGCATGGAAAGAAAGCAATTCCAACATATTTCCCAAAATGTGAACTACTCCTCAATGTTGGGACATCCTGCTAACAGACAAAGAGGACTGAAACATAACCTTGTAGACAGGGATAACTGTACATTTTGTTTCTAGGTCCTGCTCTTCACGGTGCAGTCTTATTACAATTTAGGTGTGTATTCTGAAGGCCTTGTTAACCTACAGTAAAGCTGCTAAACAGTATCAGTCACACTGGGGAGTTAGTTACACACTGCCCATCCCTGCTCCTCTGCTTAATTCAACAGTAATCATTTGCATGCTGCAGAGTGTTTACTTACTGGACATCTTTGGTGTCTTGGATGGGGCCGCTGCTGGTACCATCGCCTTTGGTCAAACTTTGATCTCAATGAGGTAGTCCTCTCCGGAGAAATCTGCGACTCCACTGGTCTTTTGGTTTCCAGTACAGTAGTCCTGCCATGCCAGCTCTGTCGATACACAACCTGGAGAAAGAGCGTGGATCCCAGGCGCCCTCATGGCCCGTAACAGTTAGATATTAAACCTTGTAGTATCAGCATACGAATGTGACTTCATTCAACATATTAAAGTAAATACAAATCACAAGCATGAAAAGTTATACAGTCCACCTCTAGAGGTAAATTCAAAATGCCTTCTGTGGTGCTGGTGAGCTCCACATGGGGAACACGGGCACTTCGAAAATGACTCAGAACATAATTTTTTACTCATTTAACAATGTAATTTTATCTTCATCATACTGCAGCTAAATGTTTTATTTTGACTTCAAACACCTTTAGAGATCCAAAGTCACAATTTAGTATTAAAAATGTGGAAAATATGTAACAAACTTTGTCTTTGCCAAATTATTAAAAAATAGTCCAGTCTACATACCGCTCCCTTACAACAGAGCCCCACAAAAACCTATCATTAAATGAGCAGACACATCTCCTGAGAACAAAACAAATATACATATTTGTGGAAAGCATGTAAAACTGTGTTTTCCACAAGTATACAAAGTGGATCAAATATGATTCATTGTTGTACTGATTTGCAAGACATTAATTCCCTCTGTGGTATGACACCTTTCATTTTATCATGGAACAGATCTTTTAATTTTGAAAGGCCAGACAGGGCCAATCCATAATCTAACACTGGGTGCTGGTCTATCTTTTCACTGCAGTGAAAAGCCATTATTGGGATGACTTGACTGCTGAGGGCTCTATTTGTTTCACCAGTTGTGGGTTTCTGCTATTACTCTGACAAACACAGCAGCATCCTGTCACCTCAGACTCATTTTTCCATTACTCGACATGTTCCCAATTTGAAAGATCTTAGAGTTGGTCAGGTTCCACTCAATATTCCCTGGGGGCTGACTGGGAGCTGCAAGAAATCAAATGATATAGACACAGGTTTCACAAATAAATGCATAAACCAAAGTCATCAATAGTATTCTCTAAACTAACTCTGCAGTCAGCCTTGATTTAATCATCTGGTGTGGCAGCAGAATACATTTCATACTATGTACACATCAACCTTCAGGAGTACACTGGAGGAAAACAGAGGTAAAAAAAGAAAAGAAAATGCATGCTCTTTGATTACCCTTTCATTTATGTGTGTGAAAACTCAGATAATAAGGATGAAATAAAAAGTTCACCCTGAAGCAGCATGAAAGTCTTGCTTACTGCTTGCTTACTGCATCATATTTCACTGAGCTGCCTCAGTGGCTGGGAGTGGTTCTTACTTAGGCTGTGCAACTGTGAAGCTGAGAGGAATTTACATGCTTATTTAAGGAGTGGCCTGACCAGGAGAAGGATAATAAATGAGTGATTGAATTGAACAAGTGATCAATAAAATAATGACAACATCTAATTGACATGTCTAGCCACATATGATCTTCAGATAAACTTTTGAGTACATTTTACATAGCAGGAGGAGTGTGCATTGTGTCCCCAATCACATCCATTGGAAGCACATTAGGAAGGGATCTTGGAGAAACAATAGCAGCAAGCAGAAACATTCCAATTTTCATGTAGGAGCCTGACTGAACCTGAAAGTTTGGTTTCATTTCATTCCTACTATAATAAACTGGAGACTTATTTACTGTATACATATATATATATATATATATATATATATAGATAGATAGATAGATAGATAGATAGATAGATAGATAGATAGATAGATGTGTGTGTGTGTGTGTGTGGTGGTGTCAGCTGATTAATAAGGAGTCAAAGCAGCTGAAGCATCAATCATTGTCTAAACAATGAAATAAGTTAAACTCTCATTTGAAAAGTGAGAGCAAATACATTTCTTTAGTTGCTATATGTAGGTGCTATATGTAACTTTTTGCTATTGCTACGTAGCAGCTGTTTTACTTACCAAGAGCTTCAGCCATCATTATGTTTACAAGAAGTTAGAATACACCCTCTGGGCAAGGGCAAACTTGATGCCTCAGTCACTCACTATTGCAAAGTGGTATTAAAAGTGGATAGGACAGGGCTAGCTGGTAAGCATACAGTAGAAGAGAAGAAATGCTAGAACTAGCAAAACAAATCAAAACATTGGTGTTGTTTTCCACTGCTGGAGACAGCTCTTGGTGAGTAAGGGAATGCAGCAATGTTTCTTCTAGACTGGTAAGCTGTAAATGGTACTGTTGGCAAAAAAAAATCACATATAGCACCTTTAACTGACTTTGACTTTTGGTCACTACAATCACTCTCCACACTGGCCTTGAAGCAACCCCTAACAGAGAAACTACATTGTAAGTAATGTGTGTCAAAATCCACAGTCCACCTCCTAAGAAAAAAAAAAGCATTCTGAAGTTAAGCTGAAGCTAATATAAGGCCTTAATCACAATTTTGGAAATAATGAAGTCATGAATCCAAAGCAGAAGTACACCTTTCTAAAAAAAACACTAGTCAAACTCTGTTAAATTTATTTTTTTAATCTTTAAAATAAAAAAAATCCACATTTTTATTACCACCCTGCATTATGCTTGAATGTTATCTTAATATGCTCTTAATATTATTAAACCTTCTCTACACTATGAGGTATGTAGTTCTGTTGGATAGTTATCAGTTTTGAATGTAAACTCCTCTTCGTGTAATTAAAACCCCCAAAGTCCCTAAGGAATTACTAAGGACCTAACCTAACCGTCAGTCCTGGCTTCACAGCTAGTATGGACAGACTACCGATAACTCTTTCAACATTCATACAGTATGACATGTGAGTATTGTATTAAAATAGACTTGAACTTTTGAGAACCTTTGAGAAAGACCCTTAACTCAAATAAATAAAGGTGGTTTAAGTAGATGGCCGAGCATAATCACATTTTTGTGTCCTGTGTGTGGACTCACGTGGTTTCTTGGTGGTGATATTAAAAGCAGGGCTGCAGGGTCCAAGTCCAGCACTGTTCTGGGCTCTGACTGAGATCAGATAGACTGTGCTGCTCTTTAACCCAGAGAGCAGAGCTGTGGTGTTGATAACCCTCACTCTGTCTGCTTCACTCTGTTGAAATCCTTCCTCCCAAAACAGAACCTAGACCAACGAAACAAGGATTACCATGAAGCTCTAGCCATATTGCCTTCCATTGCCTTTTTTCCATTTTTGAACTGTTTTTAGATCTGTAAAGTGGTAGGAACTGAGTCAAGTCAAACCTTATTTTGCCAATTTTCTACTGAGAGCATCACAATGTGCTTATAAAAATGAGCATCCTGCACAGCAGAGCAAGTTACATACAGTATATTACAGCAGAACATGAGGTATTTATTAAGTTGTAAGAAATTTGGGGGTCATGTAGTCTTTCATATATTAAGTAGTGATTCTGTAGGACCTAACTTAAAAGGGTTCCATACTATCAGCTCAGCTACTGTAGGTCCTGAGGCAGTCCAACGCACATTTTCAAACCGCCACATGATACTGTATCTGACAATCAGCAATACCAAGAGCAGCAGTGGGAGTGAGGAGTACCAGGATAAGAAGCTTGTCAGCATCTGTATTCATAGGGAGATCATTTATGACCCAAGAACACGAGACAGAAAAAGCAGACAGGAAAATGTCAAACAGATGGTTTGAGAGTAGGTACTTATTCAATTGACTGCACACAGGTTTGCAGGGATCTTGCTTGGTTAAAGGCAGATTAGCAGCAGGGCCTGGAGTTGCTGATAACAGGTGCATCTAGGGTGGGTTTTTTTTTTTTTTTTTTTTTTTTTTCCTCTACCAGCAGTTTAATTATAGCAGTTTTACCAGCACTTGGGGAAATACCTAAAATACCTTGGCAGAAGAAGTTTACCATTTTTTACACCACCTCTAAGAATCTAAACTCACACTCAAGAAGGGATGAAAGAGAGGAGGGATCTAAGGAGACTTAGGCTGTCTTGCTGCATCTCAAAGTCTTATGGAGACAGAGGCAGGAAAGTGTATCATACCACCAATACAATGTTTTAACAGTACAAATACTTGTGTGTGAGAAGCTGAAATGAAACTAAAATGTTGCTGATTTGCCTAAAATATGCATTTCGGTGTTGGAAGAAGTGGAGTGTGAGAGTGGGCATGGATGATTTAGTTTGTTAAATAAATAAATATTAAAAGTTGAGGGGGGTTTTCAAATTGAAAGCTGTCTCAGAATTCTCTTTTTTGCATTTATTTATAAACTGACATGACTGAGCACAGAGACAGATATTTTGGTGTAAATGCCTTCTTCAGTGAGATCAAATTATATTACACCTCACTCAGGTATTTCTACCTACCCACTGTGACCAGAGCAGTTGGTACTGATGACACTGATTCATACTGACTCATGTCATGAGTAAAAACATGAAAATGAAACATCTGTTCTGTGCAACTGCTACCAAAATAAAATACATTACATACATTTTAACAAATAAAAATGTGTACAAATTAAGTCAAAAACTCCAGGCCATCATACTCAGTCCAAAATATTGGATGGCTTTATAAAAGATGAGAGAATCGGTTTCTCATTCATATTTTTTTGAGAAATAACCATTTAATCTATGATTCCACTTTGCATGAAGTTAAATAACCCTACAGGGACTGCAGGTTATGCATGCATGATCTAATGCTGAAGTTTGTGGTTCCACATTATATAGAGTGGTGCTTAGTTTAGCCTCATAGATAAAAAAAATAATGTAGGCAAAATAATAGAAACACCTGACAGTATAATGCAGTCTAGTTCAACAACACCACAAACTACATCCTGTAAAATGATCATACAGTTGAATAAACACCTCTTTAAAACTGTTTCAACACAAACTGAACATTACAACCGTCATGGAAGGTTTGTTACAGGATTGTTGTGTTAGACTGAATTACTTTTAGCCAATAAACTGACAACTTTTTTAAAAATCAGGGATGAAATACATCCTAGGCCACACTTAAACACAATGTGTTTTGGTGTTTGTTTAAAAGAAAACTCCACATCTTTAAATTAAAGGAGGGTCATCTCAATAACATGCTGTGAGTCTGACCAAGTCTCAAAGTGGCAAAGTGGCAACAACAAGGCAACTGCCCCATGGCCACAGCTCCCCTAGGGGCTTGTCTCTGTTGTCCATTACTTATATTAGTTTATTTCAGTATTATCTTACTGATACTGATGCTAAATAAAACTGTAAGAAATCCAGGTGCCAAGTAAGTGTTATATCACCATATAAAAGGCTGATGTCTAGGCATGTTGGCAAATAATAAAGCTGCTGAATGCTGTGGTCAGGCCTTTCTGACTTCATAGTAGGAAAAGCACAGGTGTTACTAAGAATATTAATGAGTGCCCTGGTCTGTTTGAGTGTCCTAGTTAGTCATGACAGTCAGCCCGACTGTACAGTACCAGGGCTCTAAAACTAAAGCATCTAAACTGAACTCAGCCATTCATTTTATCATTTACTGTGCTTTTCCTAGTGTGACATGTCAAAATGTCTTCAATGTGGTCGAGACTTTTAGATCCCATTGATGTTGATGCAGACAGTCTCAAAAGTTTGTAGTTCAAACTTGGGTCTGTAAAAACTTGAAGCTGTATTTACATCTTGTGCATTCAGTCAGTGAGGGCGTATCAAAGCGCTCCTGCTATTTTCACCCATACAGGTGAAGCGGAGCTATGACCAGAAAGGCTGGGTGAAGTGAGATAAATTGAAGGGTGTGGTGATGGCTCATGATCCTCTCAGCCAGTCACAACAGCTGTTCCATTCCTCATCTATTTGTCTTCAGCTAAAGAGTCAAGGCTGACTTGAATGTGTAGCTGTTATCGTCTAACCCATGAAGCAGACATGTTGGAGGACACTTCACTTGAAATCAAAGGCACTGCCACCAATACCTAAATGGTATTCGTTGGGCCCCCATGCATGAAGAGCCCTTTGGGGCTGATCTACCATGCTAGGACAGATTGGCAGACCCATCTGAAAGCATTCCAGACTCTCTCATCCACAGCTGGGCAGTCAGCCTCTGTGGATGGGCATGGAAAACATTTTAACTGTGCAGATTGCAGTATTGTTTCTATCAATCTGACTCTTCTTTTATTCCTTCATTTATCCACTTAAATGGCAAAATATTACATTGATTGTGTCTAGTGAGCTTAATTGTTAAACAAGAACTTTTTTACATAAACCAATGCAGAATATATCCAGAAATCCATCAAAAGAGCAAACTGGTAACAAGGTACAAACCTCCGTCTGATATAACATATATGAAATACAGAATACCTTCTTTTCTCCCATAACTAAGTCCTACATTGTATTTAAATATACTTAGAGATTATACACCAGTCACATTAGAAGACTCAGTAGTGTCTCTGGAAACAATTTACACCCTGTCCTAAATAGGGGCTGATTCTTGAGTCAAACCACTCCAAGGCTTTAGTGAGACTTACTATGGGAGGTTCTCGGTATCCTCTTTTGGGAGAGTCAGGAGAAACTACAGAATGAGGTTATTTTTGGAGATCCATTAGAGGACAACAGATACAAAAGTTTGCATTCTATAGCAGCTATTTTCTGGGTCTACATGAACAGTAGTCTACTGTTCAGATATTCAGCTGTTTCAGCTATTCTATTTCCCCACACCACTTTTCAAAATGTGAAGATGTAACATTAGAGCCACCTGATCCTTTATTTAATCAAGCCAATGGTTGAAACTGAATGATGTTTTTTTTTCCTCTATTGAAATTATGTAAAATTCCTCATGTGTGACTTAATGTAAAACATTTGTATACTTCAGGTTACGGAAACCTGCTATTTTTTGGATTCAGCTGGGAACCAACTTTTCAGGTTCCACTCAATATTTTATGGTTGACATGTTTTGAGTGGGTCAAAAGTAAATACATTGACCAGAATGGAACTCATTCCTCGTTAGTGGAAATGCGTAGCCTATGTGTTAACGACAATTTTGGAGTTTTCGTGACCAAAGTCAACCTGTTAAGAAATTCAGAAAGCGTCCAAAATGCAGGATTCCCCCAGCTAGATCCATACACTCCTTCTCCTCTTCTCTGTTTGATGCGTAGAAGTGTCAGCACCATGCCCAAAGCCTCTTTATTGCCTTGATGCATTTTTCTTTCCATTTACATTGTAGTGCTACGATTCACCAGGCATTCACTGCACAATGTGACATGCCTCAAATTGATAGTTTACAGTCTGACACGGATTGTGAACCAGGATTTTATTAGACCCATTCCGCACAGGGTGACATACAGTGAATTTATACAGTTGTTGTTATTGCACATGCTAAAGGTGCATTAACTTGACACTGTGGGAAAAAGAATTAATCTGTGCATTATAGGAAAACC
The DNA here is from genome assembly GCA_033238685.1 of Lates japonicus. Taxonomy (NCBI): domain Eukaryota; kingdom Metazoa; phylum Chordata; class Actinopteri; family Centropomidae; genus Lates; species Lates japonicus. Next base: position 38,184 of record BRZM01001552.1, read on the forward strand.
TGTGGGAGCGAAAGAGAGATTTATTACAGCTGACATTATTGGTTGTGACAGACCCAAATCATCAGTGTTCCCTCTATTGCATCTGTACCAGGTCCATCAAAAAATTCTTTGATGCCATCTCCTGGCAGCTCCTAACTGGTTAGTACTCCTCTTGAGCTCTACGAAATATTGGCAGAGATAGGAATGATATCATACTCTAAAAAGCTTGAAAAATATGGATATTGGTTTAAACGGTAGAAGCTTCAAAACTGTATACATATAATGGGAAATTACATTTTTTTTAAGTTGTCTAAATTAGGGCTGGTTGGCATGGCCAAACATTTTATTGCAATAAAAATTTTCCTATAAGCCGATATCAATAATTATCAAGATTAATATCAGATAATTAAGTTTAAAGGCTGATTTTTGCTGCTGAGTGAGAGTTGAAGGAACCAGTTAATTGTGGTATTAAACTATTCTTTATGGTCACAATACGGCAAACACTTGGAACAGTTTACAAATCTGAGGTAGAAAAACAATTATCATAAAAATAATATATATATATAACTATGTTCACTAATACTTGTGAAATGCATACCTCTAATCCTGTGATGTGACTCATTTCTGTTCATGCTATCTAAGTATGTAAATTAATTATATCAAACATTCATAGACCATTGTTACATCTTCAGGAAAATGGCATCATTACTTTATATTACGAGGTACTTATATATCATGATATAAAATGATATTGTGATAGTTATCATTTTATCATCAAGCCATAGTCAAAATACATTTATATTGTGGGGCTAAATCTGTAAGATTTGTTTCTCTATGTTTACCATGAGAACTCTCAGCTCAGCTCCACTGCTCAGTCTCTGTTCCCAAACACGTCACTATGGTGCTTCAAACCCCTGTCTCATAACAATGTGTGGACCAAACAAACTGGCAATGACTTCAAAGCTTCTCAGCAGAGGTCAGGCCATCTGGGGATATCCTACCATGTAAAATGTCAGGGTTGTGGGAGAGAATGTCTTTTTTTTACCTAGGTTTTTCACAGCCAAATCCCAGGAGAGTGTTTGTTGTAGAGGATAGTGATGTATGATGTTCACACTTTTTTTATTTATTTGTTATTTTTTACTAGCAGCTCTCAGACAGCCTTGGGTATTAAGCTCTTTTGGAGACTGGAACAGCTGCCAACAGACCCTCTTCATCCCCTAGATTAGCCAATGAAAAACCTGCCACTTCAACACATACAGTCTTTTAATGTCAGAATATTTCAACGTTGTCACCATTAGCAGTTATATTCACCTGACTGCCAGCCTCATTGTTCTGTCAGTCATTCTGGGATTAATGTCTACTCCCTGTTTGAATACTCCTTGTAGCACTATTATTTCAACTTTCTTTCATACCTCATATGCTATTATCTTCTCAGTGCTGGACCCAGGAGGAATTAATTCCCAGTACACCTCGATCTCAGAGGCTGACACAGCGTGGCCCCACACTCTTGATGGTGCCTCGGAGGGCTCTATATAGGATAGATCATGAATTATGTATATTTGCAATTAAGAGTAAAAGCATACATTTTCCTTGAATTAACACAATCAACTTTGCAGCATGTGCGGGTGAAAAAACTCACCTTCTTCTGCGGAAAACACTCTGACAACCTGGCTGAACTGCCCCTCTCCCAGGATGTTATACACTCCCACTTTCACTTCAAACTGGGACAGGGGTGCGATGCTGTCATTTCTGTAAATATATCTGGATGCATCAGGTGATGCCAGCACTGTCTGGATCCAGGTGCTGCTGCCAAGTGGGCGGAAAGCCACGACATAGCCAAAGTCCTCTCCGCTCTGCTGTTCCTCTGGAACTGGCTGAAATAGGAACAGAAAGTTCCGCCTTTGACCCAAACCACTGTGAGCAGAAATTAAATTTGGGAGTAGTAAAAAAGTAAAACCGAAATAGTGTTGTTTCTGTGTCTAATAAACTCTTGAGAAAATGAACTGATACAGCATCTTGCTGTGCTTTGAACCACATCCAAAAAAATGTAAATCTGTCACCTAATTTTAGATTTACACATATGAAATTTGCTCTGGCTTAATATCTTGGTTTTGATTTACACAAGGGAAGTCGACAAACAGAAAATCAAAAAAGCTCTGCTTTTGATTAAAAGCCAGTGCACTGAAGCCAGACCACTGCAAACACACTAACTCTGCCAGAAGTTCATTCTCCTCAAAAGATTCAAAGAATGCTCTGTCACAATGAATGCCCACTCAAAAATACCCATGATCCTCTTACCTCCCAAATGATGACAAGTTCTCCTCGAGCTCCTCCGCCACCACTCACATTAACTGGTGCAACCTTGGGAACTAAAGAGGCACAAAGGAAACTTAATCATCTCTCGGCTTGGACTGTTATGTCTGAGGCAAGTGCGGAGGATTCTGTTAAAGCACACAGCTTTGAATGAGATGATCACAGCCACTCTATAGAGCTTCTTATTTACACAAAACAGGGTAATCACACAGCAGAGGAATTAGGTTTTTGTTGACAGTCGTATTACCACCCGTGTACGGTGTTGTTATTAGCCTCGTGGCATATGTCATCCCCATGTGTGAGGCACAATGGGAAACTTGCTCCCTTGTGATTCAACCAGCAGGATGGAATTACTCAGCTAACCAGCTCAAAATAGACACCTTCATGTTGTTGCCTTGTGGCATGTGTGGATAGGTCACATTTTCTGTTGATGTAACCATTAATTAATCACGGCATAGGTTCTAGAGTGCTAGCACACACACACAAGCTTAACGCTGATACTTAAATGTCTAAAAGCATAATTTAATTTCCGCTTATTTTGCATGTGATTCAGTAATCAAAGTATTGGCATGAAAAGGAACAACAGATTTGAAATGAGTAACATCACAGGGAGCACAGAAGCAAAGTGAAACTAATCAAACAGTTAAATTACATTTTCCAAGTGGGACTGATTAATTTGTTACAACAAATTGAGAGGATACCTGCTGCTTTGGTTCGAATCTGTTTTGATGGCGTGCTGGGTTCTCCTACACCAACACTGTTGATTGCCACCACCCTGAATTCATAGTCCACCCAGGGGTTCAAATCTGTCACTGTTGCATGCATCATCTGTCCAGGCACAGAATCAGGAACTAGGATTAAAGAATTTAGAATTGAGATGTGTTTTCTTTTTTTTCCACTGAGGCACATCACATCTTTTCTCTGACAAATTTATATAAAAAACATTTCACAAACCAATGAAGTACATCAAACTGAAATGGTGACATTTTTTAATACTGTTACAATCACAGTACACTCAAGGGTGACACCAGTCCAACAGCTCGACATGTTCTGTAATTATTCCTCAATATTGCACAGTGATGCCTGTATCTCACAATGAATTTTCACACATAAATGCAATTATAAATAGAATTAATAAGCTGTCAGACAAGGTCGCCCCACTTAGTGTGATTGACATTACTAAACTCAACATGTTCCTGCAAAAGGCCTTTGAGATAAAAATGTAATCTTAAACAAACCAAGGTTAAAGTTACAGAAGGATGAAATCAATTCATATCTGAGAAAGAAAATGCATTTCACCCTTAAATGAATATTTCTTCCATATATTAAGGCAAGTATTGCCGAGTTTAAGGAATGTGAATAGAAGGCTGATCAATGATAAATTGATAGACCAAGTACTGATTTTTACATATACTGTACATACTGTATACAACCAAGGTCGAAATTTGTCCAAAATAAGTCCATATTTGCTTGTGATGTGCACTGATAGCTTCAAGACTTACTTATGCAGTAAAGACCAGAGAAACTCATTATAATTTTAGTTTTGTTGCAACACAGGCAACGTACTAGTCAACAGGGAATATATATGTTAATAATATTATGGCGCTCATCTACTACAACACCACCAATTAACACCAAACTTGCGTGGAACGGCAGGGTATCATAAATACTGTTGGTTTTAATAATCATAACAGACGGGTTTCTGAGGTCTTCGGCTCAGCTCTGGCATGCACAATGTTATTAGCATGGAAGGATCTTATTAGAGTCTTGAATTTTATCAATGTATGATAAGCCAAACAGAAACTAGAGAAGAACCCTGTTTACAGGTACCACACCACATTTTCCGTGTTTTAATAGCGAATAACACGCATAGAATATTTGTATTTACGACCAATGCTTTGTGATCGCTTACGTGTCGAGTTTAACAGGAAGCACGAGGTGTTAAGACTGACTGCCAAAACAGGTATGGTGTTCTTTTTTCCAGATACTGTGTGGCTGGTAAATCTCAGATTTTACACTAATGCAAGGGACGGCGCATACCAGGGCTTTCATGCATGTTGATGTCATTATGAAAAGGAATGAGGGAGCCTGGTGGTTTTGCATATCGCACCTTTACTGGCTGGCGGTAACTCACGCGTCAGGCACCCCGCAGCTTTTTAAGTTTACACTGGGATAAACAGCAGTTAACTTCCTCACTACCAGCTAACTTTGTCTGGACGGTGTCCAGCAATTAGCATGTCAAATTCCATCACAGTTAGCTTGGTAACGCCACCCCACAGGGATGTGGTATTCTAAAACGTATACACACACACACAAAAATATAAAATATAAAGTTGTCCTTTATTTAGTTTTTTCCTGAAAAGCTCACATACTTCCCCAACCATACATATATGAACATGTTAAATGTCAGACAGGATATAATCAGATGTGAGCAACAGTCTGGCAAACTTATATAATGAAAGAGGAACCAACATAACAATGGAATTTTACTTTTAAGAGAAACACACACTTCAGGTACAAGTGGTACAGGAGCAAGGCAATTAGAAACAGAGCCAGTTTGTGAAGTGAAACAGAAAAAAAACACTGATACAAACCCATCCTAAATAAATTAGGTTGTATTATAAAGGCTAAATAAATAACTGCAAATTATGTTAATAACAATCAATTTACATTGTTTTCACTTTAGCTGGGTCCTGATTATAGTCTGTAACACTGGCAGTAATTGAAAATAAAAAAAGGTTTTGACGCTGGTGCACCCAAACAGCCTGTCTCCACAAATGCCAGCTCAGAGAGTACTGCCTGTACCATGTACATGGGCAACAGGACTGTGCTGCCGGGTCCAGAGCCCGACAGCTGCATGGTGGTGTTGCACTGTCAGTCATCAGGCCTGGGCACCAGAGGTCCTGCAATACCCAGAAACCAGATGACCTGCACTGTGTCTCATCGCACAACAACAGAACCAATGAAACTGCATCCAGGCCAGGCTTCGTATGGCAGACTGAGACCCCTCAACGAGGTGTTAAGGATCTAGCATGAGCCACAACCCCAATTTAGGGCTACTGAGATATAATGGACTTCTGAGTGCTGTCTGATCAATACACTGAATAGTGCAGTTTTAGGAACTAGGGTTAGACCATCAACCAGGTCAGCTTCCCATTTGTATGAGGTCAGAGAACAGTTTAACTTTAAACTCTCTTACTCAGCTTGTTTTGTGATATACGGTAAATTCTGTCACAAAACCAAGAAATTAAAGAATTCAGGGACCAGAAAAATACATAGTCAGTTAACTGTAGTATCAGGTCATGAAAGTGAAACATTTAGAAATTTATATGATCATGCTCACCCATATAAAAAAAAGGAAAATGTTTCTTATAGGTTTGAAGCGATTTCAAAACCAGCTATTGAGGAGGAGAAATCAGTACTATAATACAACATTACCACCGCGGATTAAAAAACAAGACGGATTGGTGAATCTCATTGAAAATGAAACTGGCAACATGAGACTTCAACAGGTCGGGACTTGATAACTGATATGAGATTTCTATGGTTTCACAATCTGCAAAAGTAGTACTGAGCCCCCAGTGACCACCTGCCAGCTCACTGGTTTGGCTTTTATTATGCATTCAGAAAATACAGTCTGTGCGTAAAAGCACCATCTGACTCTCGGCTGCAGACCATGGATACCATGCCTGCCAGCAACAGCAATATTGGCTCACTTGAGTCACCTCACCTTTCTCCACTTGTTGCGTGTTTGACGCAGATGATTGGTTGTGATTGCAGCGTGAATGCCCATGCGCGGGGTGACAGAAATGCCTTTGCAGTATTTTGTCTCGGTCGTCTGTCTCTCTCTGCAACCCAAAACTAAAGTGGCAAATGTTGCACAATTATAATGAAGTCTTGCTGCTGCTGAAACAGGTCTACTTAGTGTAAAATTATACACACATACCCAGAACAAGCCCAGCTGAAAATGTTCCTCATCAGGTCACCGCAAACTTTAACAATGACAAAGATACACCAGAGTCTTAGAGAGGAAGAAAACACAAAACTTAGCTTGTCTGTTACGAACTCGACAGCTGGACTGAAGCAAACACATGCTGATTTAGAGGTGGTCGTACACACACACACACAAACACACACACACAAACAGCATTAAGACACATAAGCTAACTGCACATTGTTGTTCTGTGTTCTGAATAAAACCAGGTGAAATCTACCCCATATTGTATCTGTGTACTTGACTCTATAGTGTGAACTCAGCATCGACATCTCTACACATCAGTGAGTAGATGTGGTGAAATTGTTTGTCATTTACGTGTCGTTCAGCTGCTACAGAGCAACATCATTATTCATTTGCAGTCATCGTGTTTCTGGACACCTGATGTCCAATATTCACTCTTCTTTTAGCTCTCCACCAGCTCCTGAGGGAACAGTGTCTGTCTGCTGTTTGGTGCTAGTGAACAGTATTTTTTATTTTATTTTTTTTTTGTTTTGTTTTGATTAGTATTTTGCTGAAACAGGTTCCTGCTCTGACAGAAAATGACACTATGAGAGTAGCGAGCGAACCACATCGTCATTGATTATAGCTGCGTTAAAGCTGCACTAATCAATGTTTTATATTAACAGTGGGTCAAACGAGGATGTCTAATGTGAGAGGAGTCACTTGTAATGACAAACCCACCCAAAAATGATCATCCAACTATGCGATTCCCCTCGTCTCTTTGGTGCGTTTTATCGTCTATCAGCTTTGTTTTGGTTAATACACAACTTTACTGTTTTGACTGAGTCTCACAGTTCTCATTAGCTGTGTTTCCAGCTCCTAAAGGCAGCTGTTAGCCAAAAAAGAAGCTCTACTTCCCTCGATGACAGTCACAGTTAGTGACTAGCTGGTGAAGTGTTGAGCTGCTAAAGAGAGAATATTAGACTTTTAAATTTAAGATGAAAACACCACCACGCCAACACTAATGCTGCTCTGTGTTTGCAGGATCTGTAAATAGGAAACTGTTTGCCAACACATTCACTTTATCAACTTTATGAGGTGGTAATAGTTCACGCTCCTCTTTCATTCCAACTCCACCTGAGCACCGATCTCCCATGAGAAGAGCATGACGCCTGCACAAAGTGTATAACACTTCACAGCACTACGTCACAAATAGAAGAAGCTAGCTTGGTAATTCTTTCTTTCATTTATCAACCCCTTGGATGAGTGTAGTGTTTGTTGCCTGGGAGACTTGTTTTCTGCACTGTTAGCCTGTGGGGAAACGCTGCTTCCAGCTCCAGCTCGCTGTAATTACCACTTGTGGCTGCAGAGGCTACTGTTGCCACTGTTCAGTAAAAGTTATACAGTGTTTTTTTTATGTTTTTTTTTAAACAAAACAAACTTTGACTATTGGAAGGTGAAGGGTTGCAAACAGCAGTCTCCTGTGCCAAAGCGTGAAGCTTCAGATACCCAACTCCCATCCCTACGAGGTTGGGCAGTGTTACAACAAAATCACAGCACCTCTGACTTTACCTGCCACACACAGCAGTCACTATTCACACAGTAACAAGAGGTCATTTGTCAGGAAAACACAGACTTATGTCGACCACTGCTGTTTTGTTTCTGGACTGTCTTGTGCTCTTTAAAAACCCTGCCACGTCATGAAAGTTTGATGACAAAAGACGTCACCAACAAGGTTGAGGAATACAGCTTAAAACTTAGCTGTACACCACAGACAATACAAACATGGCTGCCCATGTATTGAAACAGCACTTCCCTGTGCCTTTCTCAATTGCCATATTGAAATATACCCCTCCAAATGTCAGCCTGGTCTTTTCAAGCCATCCACAGTGACAAACAAGTGACAGAGATTCCCCCAACACATCAAGAGATACATATGAATGAGACAGTCTCTCCCTGTAGAGGAGAGGGCTGTTGTTGCTGTTATCAGTATACCAGGTTCGATGGCTGGCCACGGGCAGGCCTGACAGGGTGTGTGTGTGTGTGTAGAGGATACAGAGGGGATTCTAGACCTGTGAGAAGTGTGTGTTTGAGAGCAGACAGAACGAGCCTGTGTGTGTTAAACACAAACAAGAGTCAGAGCAAGAGTCACTGGGAAAGAAATTGAGTTGTAGGTGTGGTGTGTGCGTGCATGCGTGCGTGCGTGAAACAAAAGACAAAAGAGTGCAAGTCTGACAGGCAGACAGCTTGACAGAGCTCATCTGTGGCAGTCGCCCTCCTGTGTGTTACAACAACGCCCAAACGGGCGCTGCCAATCATCCCACATGCCGACGGGACCGCACATCTACCCACCATGCCAGACCAGACACACACACACGCTCAAACACCTGGCACCACATACACAAGAGGGCACACACTGGAATACACTCTGAGTGTGTGATGTTGCGTGCTCACTCCCGTCACTCTGTGTTGCTGTCATTTCTCATGCACACACAGGGACCAGGTGTCACTCACATTGAAAACACAGAGGTGGGGCGGTGGGGGACCGCCTCCATCTACACACACACACACACACACACACACACACACACACACACACCCTCCTTAATGGCACTCACTACTTCTACCTCAGGCACTAACCAATAAACTTTCATTCTGCCTCCCTCTTAGCTTTAATCATTTGATGTGGTGCACCTCGTGAACATATTGGTCTGTTGTCGCACTGTATCAGATTATAAGGACCAGATCACCCTGTTCGCCGCTTGTTAGACTGTTGTGTACAGAACGTGAATAATTTCAGAAACACACTGACATCTTCACGTTACAAGGCCACTAACAAGGCGGCGGTAATGACAACAGATTTGAAATTCAAGAGAGAACTCTGTAGTGGGCCAGCATGCCACAAACAGGTAATCCACTGTTACAGTAACTGATCATCACAGCTCAAGGTGATCGCTTGTCTCCAACTGCTTACAATTACAGTGAAATTAAAAAGGAAAAATCAGCAAAATGAACACACCTCAGAGGCTGGAACCAACACATCTCTGACTTTTTTGCAACTAAGTTTTTGCCGTAGTTGTAAGCAGCTCAGATGGTGACCGACTGAATCAAGTTTTCCCCTCGGACCTGGCTTTAGCTGTGTGTGCTTGTCGTCGGTGACTGTTGCTGCTACGACCCAGCACCTCGATCGATTTGGTTGCAGCGTATACCAGTTTCCTCGTGACATACTCACTGTCCCTTGACAGTTCCTGTACAGGCTTGAAAAGTGCACATCGCCTTAACACTGAAAAATGCTTGTAAGCATTTAGAGTTCCACCCCAGCATATACAAAAGTAAACACCCAACTTCCTGGCGTTATAGTATTTTCACACTCATCTTATATGCTCATAAAATGTGTTATCCAGGGAGTCACATACACAATGTAAAACAAAAGAAAAAGAACAATAACATTCAACTGCTGAATAAATGAGCCCTGACCAGATCAAGCCTGAAGCACTAGCAGAGAGCCAGTCCCGGGCCCAAATCACACTCTATTGGGCACACAAGGTTCAAAGGATTCATGAGGCATAGAAATAGACAACGATTCCCCTAATGCAGCTGCAGCCAAGTTTTTTACAAATAAGCTGTGGCTGGAAATGCTTGTTGTATATATCCTACTGCTTTATTTACACATTCATTTGATGTGTTTTGAAGGATTCTTATTCTTTATATATTGGCCCAGTTATTATTAGAAGGCCAAGTAATTTTTAAAATAGTGTGGAGGTTCGAAGTATTTAGTAAGAGCAATACGTAACCAATGTAAGCATGTTTAT